>CM054180.1:84670634-84928134 GCA_028829895.1 Sinotaia quadrata
CATGAAAAGTCACTATAAATTTCCTTAAAGGCATGACCTGTCTCTACACTTAAGAAATACAAAAGCAAATCATTTGCAAAGATCATTATCATTACTTCTTTTCTATTTGTGATAAGAAAATACAACATACACAGTCGTGTTAGCACCATATAGGAAAATACAATATACACAGTCGTGTTAGCACCATATAGGAAAATACAATATATACAATCATGTTAACACCATATAGGAAAATACAATATATACAATCATGTTAGCACCATATAGGAAAATACAATATATACAATCATGTTAGCACCATATAAATGAACTCTTATTCCTTCCACCCAACCCTAGAAAAGATGCAAAATATTTATATAATTTTCAGCAACTACAGAGACTTATATACTGGACCCTTGCACTTCCATTTCTACTGCTCTGGATAAAAAGTCAGCCCCTATGTTAGTGCCTTTAATGACTTCCACAATATATCTATACTGTTCTAGTAGTAATGACCACAAGGTCAAATGCCCGTCTACCTTAGTCGAGTGAGCTAAATAGGTGAGAGGTAGGTGATCTGTCTGAATGAAAATAATGTTTGCCAAATAGGTAGGCTTGGAATATTGGACTGCCCAGACAGTTATGTGACATTCTTTTTCTGAAGTCGAATAATTCTGTGCTGCCATATTCAATGTAGAACTGGCATAGACTACTGGATTACTGGATTCAGAATACCACCATGTTTTGGAATCAGTACAGCACCTAGTCCTGCATTATTAGCATCTGTTTTGAGTATGAATTCTTCAATGATATCAGGCAAATGGAGAGCAGAAGCTTGTGACAGACAGTCTTTCAAACTAGCAAAGTTGGCTTCACACTCTTCACTCCAAATCACTATCTCAGGTTTGCTTTTCCTCATCAAATCACTATCTCAGGTAAGGAGGAAGGCCCCACAGGAACTCTACAGAAACTGAGAACATCAAGAAGATGAAAAGTTTTCACGCAATTCCTGTGGGGAAAAGAAGTGATCGTAAAGAAGAAGAAGAAGAACTATCTCAGATTTGCCTTTCCTCATTAAATCAATGAGTGGATTGGCAATGGCTCTGAAGTTGGGAATACATTTTCGATAGTAACCAGCCAACCCCAAAAGGATTTAACATTTGTCTTCAAGTTTCCTTATTTTTGATGCCCCTCTGGCCAAAGGAGACCGTGTCCCACTGTGTGTCCCAAATATTCAAGTTTAAAATGTCTAAAGAAACATTTGGTTGGTTGAGCTGTAATGTTAGATTCCTCATAATACTCACAGTGTTCTTCCAGAGTCTGGGTAGCCACCAAAATGTCATCCATGAAGTTAGAGACAGATCCTTTCATGGGTTCGATGAACAATCTCATCATCTTAGTGAAAATAGCTGGTGCTGAGAGGATGCCAAATGGCATTACCTGCCATTGATGTTGGTCATCGGGGGTACTGATTTTTGTCCTGTCTGACTCACAGACTGAAATTTGCCAAAACCCGTTTGTCAAATCTAGTTTAGAAAATTATTTTGCTCCACTGAGCCAAGCGAAAAGGTGTCCTGATTCAGCTGAAAAAAACAAGCAACTTACTCAGCTGCCTTTAGTCTACAGAAAATTGGTATGTGCCATCCTTTTATAAATTAGGAAAATAGAAGATCTATTCGGGGACTCTGTCTTCTCAGTCATACCTAAGAGTCAATTTCCTAAACAGCATCCTACTTTGCATAAGGTAAAACAAACTGTTTCATGCGAATCGGATTATGATCCTATAGTTGCAAACCATAAATTCTCACAGACTCGTCTTTCCGGGATGATTGGTAAAGAGGTCACGAATTTCTTTTATAAAGCTCCATAACTGTTTGAGATTCCGAGACTGTGAGTTCTGGATTTAAAATAATGTCATCAACAATTTCAACATCTATTAAACCTAGTGTGGTACAAATTCAGCATCAGGTATAGAGGTAGCACCATCCACTATTACAATAGTAACGACCATTTTATCTGGGCATTCTTTATATGTTTTCATCAGATTAGCATGAAAATATTTCGTTTTTGATCCAATCTGAATTCGGAAATTGTACTAATTCAATTTTTCGACAACTTCAGGGGTTATTGCCATGATACATCTAATTTATTTCAGTGTAAAGATAACAACAACACCTGCATATCAACTTCAATGTTAGATGCTTTTGTTTTATTGTTCTACAGATGTGCTTATCTAACTTTACTTTGAGAACGTATTTACGTCCCTTGATAGCATTCTCAACACAATTTACTAGATTTACAGCCTGAATGCATCCACATACACTCTTGCTATCTAGGTCTACCATCACAATGGGTACTTTATCTTTTACATCATTGACTAGAGTTAATGTTTGAAACTCTCCAGTGTAGTCATTTTCCTTCACTAGGCTAGGGTGTACTACTCTATAACCAGTGTCACAGAGGACTGGAACACAATGTCCATTTGTGTATGCATTAAAACAAGGTGCACCAATTGGTTCTATGACATTTATGTTACCTGGGCAATGACGTTTAATAAGGCCTGGTTTGTCACAGCTAAAGCGCACTACTGGTTCGTTTTTAACATCTTTGTCTTTATCATTGAGGTGAGGTGTGGATACTTTATCTTTTGTAGGAGGTCCGAGATAGGATCCTGTTTTAGGTTTATTATCTGGCTTATTACTCTGTCGTTTAAGCATCACTGGTTCATTAACTGGCCTGTGTGGTTCAAAATTATTCCTAGGTGTCAGAGTAATGCTTTTCCCGTATATTTCTTCATAAGTGTCATACCTGTCACTTTAAAAAATACCATCATAAAGAGTGTCCAAGGTCGGGTTACTCTGACAATTTAACAATAACAATTAAATTTTAAAATAAGGAGAGGTAAATGTACTCCACCACATATAATAAAACGTGTAATGTACAATATTACCAAGCAATACTTGTAATGTCCAGTATAATACGAATCATTGCTTGTAATGTTTAATATAGTACCAAGCAATATTTGTAATGTTCAATATAATACTAAGAAATACATGTAATGTTCAATATAGTACCAAGCAATACTTGTAATGCTCAGTATAGTACCAAGCAATACTTGTAGTAATACGTGTATCTTTATTACACACTAATATGATAGTCTTGTGCGAACACTTAACAAGCCGTGTTTAAAGGGCTTACTAAAGTACAAGCTTGTTTTACGAGCATTTCTTCTTTTCTGTATTATCAGTTTTATTATTAAAAGATGATACCATTAAATGCGACTACGATATTTATTCATTGTTACATTACAACAGGAATAAGGTATTGTCACATTGAAGGTCAAGGTCATTGCTTTGGTTTTGAGTACTCCTTAATACAAATATTTATGTGATTTCATGAGTAGATAAGTGCATCGGTGGTTTTGGTGATCTAATTACTTATCAGTATTGACATTGTAATGAATACACAAATTCAGGAATATAATTCAATGGTTGAAAAATGTAAACGATAAATCCTACATGGACTGACGCTAATGGATTGGTGCTGTGTGGTGCTGTGTGGTGCTGTGTGGTGCTTCATGTGGTTAGGACACACCGAGCACAACAGCAGTTCTTTTCTAGATAGCTAGCGTCTTTTTTTTTTTATAAAGTCGTGTACAGATGGAATCAGGGCAGCAAAAACGGGCTGACAGATTTCAGTTAGGCCTATATAGCTTTGACAACAGTATAAATTAGATCTCAAAGATAAGAGAGTGGAGAAAGGGAGATGACAGAGGCACATATACCTAATTCTGTTCTACTGCTCTGGAGACAATGGGGAAATTAAAGACAAGTAGAAAACGAAATTATAGCTACTGTTTACATTAGAGCCTATCTTTAAATACACACTTCCAAATTGTTTATAACAGCCACTTAATTTGTAAATATTTTAAGACAAGAGAACTTTTTTCTAAAGCTTGCTAATTGCTTTGTCATATGGGTCAAGGACAACGTTGATAATATTCTACACGCTTGCTTTTCTCATGGTCATATGGAGCACACCCTGTCAAGGGAGAAAAGTAGGTAAAGTACTCTAACTTCACATGTAAGATAAAACTGAAAAATGGTATAGAATTCTACTTTTCTACACATAGCAACAAATCTCTTAAATTACTGTCTTCGGACAAATGAATGAGAGGTAAACGTTATTTAGCAATTAGATTTTTTCCAAATATAAGTACTAACTTTGTAGTTTGATTAAATTTCATTTTCTTCCAGATAGACAATATATAACGAGATGTTTCATCAAACTTACAAAACCTTATGCACGTAGAATTTAAAAGTGACAAATTGTATTCAAAGTAAACATATTTATACTTTGTAGTTTAATAACCAAAACAAGAATACTAGTGATTCAAACACTACATAAAATATGTCCTCACTGTCTTTTTCTTTACTGTATAATTACTGCACTACTAAAATTTCAATCTCCATGGTTATCATGACTTATCTGCTTGACATAAAGCTTTCAGGTGATGTAGTGAGCCGCGCTGTGACCGCACTCTCCCACACTATACTGCACAGTCCCACGATTACTCTATTTGGCTGACAAAATCATATATTTATATGAAATAAAAGGAGTATATTAGAATTAGAATTCACTCCTGAAATAGTACGTAGGAGAGTGTGGGTGTGGTGGAGGCTGGTTCTGAGAACCAGTCCATTAGTAGGAGAGTGTGGGTATGGTGGAGGCTGGTTCTGAGAACCAGTCCATTAAAGCATTGCTAGTTCTACTTTTTGCGTAACGATTGTCAACTGTAAAAAAACTAGATCTCACAATGATCACGAATTCCTGTCTAACTAAAACAATTACAATAGGAAGGCCTGAGGAGAGTGGGGTGCAGCCGGTACACTGTTCAGGGGCCCGTGGAGCTTAAAGGGGGCGCACAAAGGGAATTTTAAAAAAAAAATTACAAAACAAATTTAAAGAACAAAAAAACAATATTGGATATACTTCATACTTTGTGTGTATATAAAAATCACCTTGCAGCCTTGTTTGACATAACCTATGAAAAAATACACGTGTGTTGAACTTTGTATAAGGGCCCACACACCTTCTCTCTACCGGGGCCCGGACTTTCTCTCGGCGACCCTGATAATAGGTAGTACATTTTAATAATTAAACAGATATATAATATATATTATTAGTATTATTAGTTAGTTAGTTATTCAGTAAAAGGGACAGTTGAGAAAACGATTGGTACATTGCGAATTCTGACAAAGAGCTTTATTTGCACACGGGGTCGACGCAACTCCACAAGACAAAATAAATCTAATTAATTTCCACCTTTAGAAACAAATTATTTGGTCACCAGTTTTCACTTTTCCAGATCTCCTGATTTCCAGTTTCATTTACAAATGGTTTTCACTTCAAAAAAGAAACATCAAATTCACTTGAGCGTTCATCTAGTAAACGTAATGATTGCGTATTCGATATAGCAACACGACAACACTCATCTATAGATGTTCACAGTCTTTCTATTCTGCAACGCTTTTGTTTAGAGGTTCAGAGACGTAATATCCTGCAACGATTTTCTATAGATGTTCATATACGTTATATCCTGAAACAGTCTTCTTGTTTAGCACGTTTTTATGCAGTGTATCCTAAAGTGTTCTGCTACACATTCTCTTATGCAGTGTATCTTGCAACTCCATTCTGTGTGCGTTTACAACTCATAGAGATAGTGAAGAAGATTCATTTAAAATATGATGACATAACTATAGACTAAAAACTACATTAAATATGACGTCACAACTAGAGACGAATAATACACTACATCAGGTACAGCGTCATAACTGTAGAGAATCTAAGTTTGGATGCACTGGAAGTATTCACTATAAGGGTGATTTTCTGGAAAGGTGACCCAGAGAGGCCACTAAGGGGTCACTTATTTTGGATGGATTCAACAAATTTATTTGTGTAGGAATTTGTCTGAACCTTTGAATTTCTGTTAAAGATAATATTAAAATAATAAAATTGTCTGTGTTTTCTAAAATTTTAAAGATTATTTTTCTGTGACGAAAATGCCAACATGGTTGGTGCAAGAAACGTAAGTTGCATACATTTAATATATAAAAATGAAAACCCAAACACACATAAATCGAATAAGTACATCAAAAAGAGTCTACAAATATGTTTATGGGTTTAATAATTTCATAATATAATACACAATGACACAACAAAAATTTATGAACACTCGCATCGCTTCGTTACTGACACGCACACTTTAAGCAATGACCTTCCAGCATGCTTAAACTTCCAGTGACCGATTTATTTTTGGCACAGATAGATATTAGTTTTCTTGGGTGATTTTAACAAAATACAAGCCGTAATATAGTAACAACAATTTTTATCCATGAAAGGTATGTTCGTTACCAAAATTTCCCATTACGAGCGAAAAACTAAAAAAAAAATGTTTAAAAGAGAATCCCATAAGAGATGAACTATTTTTAATAAAAATAAGTTACAAGGTCATGGTGGAAGGTTAAAAATGTGTTCGGCCGATGTTTCCGGTGAGTAGACAGATTCATAAAAACAATTTCCTTTTTCATTTCAAATGGAAGTAGTACCGGCTACAATCGTGCATGGGAGACTATGTCAGTGCCTTTAGAATATTTTTTCTTGTTAAAATGCGAAAACCAATTGATGAAATATAACAATACTTGCAATGAAGTGTATCCAAATGGTCCAAAGTTTGCTGGTATAAAAAGAAACTAATAATTCTAATTTTTATTTATTTTTTTACCCTTATGTCACACGTATGGGTCACCTTTCTAGAGAATCATCTATAAGCAAAATATGTTACAATTTGAATAAAAACAATTGGCTAACATAATGCAAATTTTTGCGTGTGTGTACAAAATCTGATACACAAATATACTCTAATCATATTTGTGTACTTTTCCTCAATTACTGTGTTGCAGCCTCATTGCTACACTACTGATTTCACTATGTTTCAACAGAATCCATCTGTACGTGTTCAGCATAACGAAATCAATGAGGACTTAATGTCGGTCAGAGCCATATTTAAGACAAAAAAAAAAAAAAACGAGAAAGTGTGGCGTAATAAATTTGCATCTCACTATTTTAAAATTTAATTCTTATATTGTCAGAGTGACTCGACCTTGGGCACTCCTTATGACGGTATTTGTGAAAGTGTCTGATTTGAAGTAAACAAGCAAATTGAGAATATACTAGAATATGCTGATGTAATGCAAACCATCCCGATTGGGTGAATAGTTTTTATTATTATGCAATGGTTATGATTTACGAGAATGAGACAAGCCAATGGGCTGAGATTAAAAAGTTTAGCTGTTGTAGAGAAATTGATTGTCCGATCATTTGAATTTGAAGTTGCAAGAAGTCCAGTCATGAAAGGTGGCTGTTAGCTTGAGGTGAGTTAACTGACTGATTGTGAGACTGGCTTAGAAATATGTGATGCATGTTTGCTATTGCTATGTTATATTCATGTTTTATGTAGAGATGTACTATGTGAGTTGGCTTTTATTTCTTCAAATGTTTGAACTAAACTGCTCACATATAGTTTGCTAAACACTTGACATTGTTTTGATATGCTGTATTTATTTTGCTGTATGCATGTATTGTGCTAATAAATACCATTGCAGGAAACTGTAAGTTAAGACTGAGTGGAGAGTGGAGTGGAGTTATGAAGGGATAAACTGGAAGTTTAGCATTTGTTTTCTGATTATATTTTGCAGAGACAGGTAGCCTTTCCATTTCAACATTTTATTTTAACCTCCTGGTTTACTGTTTTTAAACTGCTAAAACCAGCTGTGGTAAAGGCAGGAAGTGGTGTATTAGGGTAAGAATACACTACACTGCACTGATGTATGACGAAAAGATGTGCTGACTACCAGAACAATTACTGGTGTATAGAAGTTGTTGGAAATTGCTACATTTATTGTTCTGCTAGGAGTCGATACAGTGAAAGGAAGTGCCAGGTTAATTCAAGAGAATAAGTAGCAGAACAGTGTGTTTCAAAGTGTGTGAAGCATGTGGAGCTGATATAACAATGGCTGACAATAAACTTGTGTACAAGATTATGTATAAAACTATTATCACTTATCTCTAATAACATCATTTCTGTTCTCTGATAAGTATTATCCTGTTATTTGTATTGACTCTATAACTGAATTGTATTTTAGACAAGTCTCAAAATACTCTTTCCTTCAACAGTAATTATGCACAATATATGCACACCGCATAATAAATACAGTATAATAGTTTATGAACAGATTCACTAGAAACTTCAAGTGTTTAGCATAGTTCACATGAACATCAAGGTTCACAATTTATAAAAATAATAGTCTACTCACATAATGCATCTCTATGTAATAGACACAAGTATAACATATCAATAGCAAAATGTACGAAATATTTCTAAGTCCATTCTCTCTCTCAATCAGTCACTTAACTCATCATTAAGCTTTAGGCCACCTTTCATGATTAGACTTCTGTCCACTCCAAATTCAAGAGATTAGACAATAGAATTATCTACAGCAGGTAAAGTTTTGCTTTTGATTGGTCTCATTCTCATACATTGGATAATAAAAGCTACTCATCCAATTGGAACTGGTTTGCATTACATCAGCAATTTCTAGCATACTTTCAACTCGATTTGTTTACTCCAACTCTGACAGAGCACAATGTCGGGTTATTTTGACAATTTAACAATTTATATAACAATTAAGTCACTTAAGTGTAGAAATAGGGATAGTCAAATTTACTCTGCCACAGGAAGCAAGTATGTGATTAATGATGTTTTAATATTCTGCTTTCCTCTCTAGTACAAGCACTCTCAAGCACATCACGACAGTAGTAGGAACGATAAGCCAGAATAGCAACTATCTGAAACTTAACTCTCAAGGATCTGCTCCCTTATCTCACACAGTGCAATGTCTTGTTGCACACAAGTACAAAATTAAAAGTTTCATGACACGAGACAGGTCTATCGAATGACATGGTCGAGGAAAGTTCTATAACAATTTTCTCAAAATATAAAAGATAATTACAATAATATTTAATTATAGTAGACATGTAAAACGCACGTTAAAATAAAAAAGATAATTGCAATAATATTTAATTATAGTAGACATGTAAAATGCACATTTGGCAAAGATGTAAACTTTCATCACGCTTGATAAAGATGAAACGGTTCCTTATTGCATCGTTTGACAAATGTACAAAAGAATATTTATTGTCCCACTTGACAAAAGTGAAAGTGATTTTATTTTCTCACTTGACAACTACACAAATGACTGTTTCTTAATCTACTTGAGAGAGGCGTAAGTGACATTTTATTGTCCTACATAACTAAACTGCAAATGATTGTTAATTTCCCTGCATGACAAAGGTGTAAACGATCATTTCCTGATGATCAGGAAGTTGCCAATGATCAAAGTAAAATTTGTGATGTGATTACGCGGTAGTGAGAACTTTATGACTCTTGTGCCAGGTGTACTTTGCTTGCAATTAATTTACATTGATAATATTCCTATTTCTTTATTATTAATTTACATTGATAATATTCCTATTTCTTTATTATTAATTTACATTTATAACATTCCTATTTCTTTATTATTAATTTAATATAGATAATACTCCTAATTTTATTATTAATTCAGCTAAGATTTCTTAAGTGGAGGATAAATTATTGACGCTTCTTTTTATTATGTGAAGTGGCTCAGTCTCGTGCGAAATACAAATATAATAAAATTAAATGAGGGAAAGCTCTATATGGAGGCTGGTTTGTTCAAATTACTATAATCAGTCAGACAACCGAATGTGGATTATAATCCTAGAATATGTTTTGTGAGATCGTTCTTTACATGTTCTGTTTACAGTTAAGAACTGTGTAACGTTTTCCTGCTTCGCACATGTGTTACGTATTGTCAGTGACATTACTTGCCAAGGTAACAATAGGCGTCTTTTGATGTCTAACAACTTATGGTGTTTAGTTGAATGATCTTGTAAAATATCTATATTAAATAAAAGATAAAATCTACTAATAACATATTTCTATTTGTTACATGTTCCTACACCAGATAATATTTTATTTAAAAGTAAAACCCTTACCCGCTCTTTTCGACTTTTTAATGTTTTCTGGATTACTGTCAGGAAATGTAAAGACTGACTAAGACCCTTCATATACTTAGTTTTCTGGATGGCTGTCAGGAATTTTAAAGACTGACTATAGACCCTTCATATACTTAGTTAAATAGTAGTTCACCTCATCAATTCAGTCGATATTTTGTAAAAGGAATTTAAATGTCGCATTTTTAATTTTAAAAATCTTTTAATTATTTCAAAGTTAACACATCTGCGATCACATCCCGTATAGCGTTTTCTGTATTGACAGAGTCTCGCTTATTACGTACGCAGTTTGGTGTATTAACCACTGCCTCAGTTATTACGTATACAGTTTTGTGTATTAACCACTGCCTCAGTTATTACGTATACAGTTTTGTGTATTAACCACTGCCTTACACTTATACACTACAGTAGATACTTCTCACGTCTACCAGGGTCATAGCGGTTTATAATCAGTAAATTAGTTATGGGTGATTGAATAATAATAATAATAATAATAACCAATAAATAATGTGGCTTAGGTATTAAATAAAGTGGATTGGCTCTGTCCAGTGATGAGCTCAAATTTGTTCAAAATTGTTAAACTAATTTTCATAGTGTTGAAATTAGTAAATTTGGAAAAAAAGATTGTTGAAAAGTTGTTGAATACGAATCTAAACCATGAACCCTAGACTGAAAACACACCTAGAGAAGAGATAATTGACTAGTGAGATAGCCATTTATGGATGAAAGGGTTGTCATATAAATGAGTTGTTAGATCCATAGATTTATCATGTTCAAGGTAATCAGCTGATCGAAAGGTCTAACTGACTTTCTCTAGCTTCGATCCTTTCCCCGTCAAAAGGACATTTCATGTCATCTTAGTTTCTCCTAATATAGAAGGGATTTTTGATAAAGAAAGGAGCATCCAGAGGATCTAACATCTAGTGCAGAGGTTCTTAACTTTTATTTTAATCGAGGACCTCTTTAAAAATCTAGTGAAAGCTATGGACGCCCTCCCTAGAAAACTGCACATAAACAGAATATAAAAATATAATGAATATTTGACATCACGGACCCCTGAAGCCCATCCATGGAATCCTAGTGTATCATTGCTTTGTTGTAGGAATTGAACTACTGTGGAATCCTACTGTAGCATTGCTTTGTTGTAGGAATTGAACTATTGTGGAATCCTAGTGTAGCATTGCTTTGTTGTAGGAATTGAACTACTGTAGAATCCTAGTGTATCATTGCCTTGGTATGGGATTTGAACTACTGTGAAATCACAGTATAGTATTGATTTAATGGGAAAGGAATTCCAGGAAGTTGGTTCTTGAAGGAACGTTTGCTTTTAATTCCTGGTTCATTCCCCTGCTGGAGTTTACTAGATTTGCTATGTGAAGAGTTACAAAAGGATTCCACATCTTGTGCATGACCAGTTGTAGTTGTCGTATTCTGGCAAATTTGAGATGGCAGCGTAATATTTGTGAATGATGCATTTTATTTGTTCTGAGTAAAGTGAAAGAGTGTGCTGTGTAGTTACTTTGTGTCTCTCGGGACTTTGTGACACATATAATATGTATTTTCTTACTATTAAGGAGAAACATTTGAAAATTGTTTCGAACAATTAAGAAAGCACTAGCACATAAACTGGATCCACAAACTTTTCCATGACCAGTATTTACGACAAGCAGACGAAATATCAACAAAGCAATCAACGTACAAATGATTGAAAGAGGCAGGATTGAAAGCAGAAACAGAAGCACTCACAACAGCTGCACAAGATCAAGCACTCAACACGAAATCGCACAAAACAAAAATCATGAAAATCTCAAATGATTCTAAATGTAGACTCTGCAAATCCATGGATGAGACAAGAAAGCACATACTATCTGGATGTTAGGTTCTGGATGGAACAGAATACACCAAGCGACACAACTAAGTGGCAAAACACATACATAGAAATCTATGTGAGAACTATGGCATAAAAACCCCAGAAAGAGCAAGGATGCACCAAACGGAAGCGGTCACCGAAACAGAAGAAGTCAAAATACTGTGGGACTTCGAGATAAGAACAGACCGGGTGTTTCCTGCACGAAGACCAGACATTGTAGTTCTCAATAAGTCCAACAGAACAGCAACAATCATTGATGTCGCTGTTCCAAGTGATAGAAACATAAAAACAAAAGAAAGAGAAAAATAGACAAATACCAAGACCTCAGATTAGAAATTCAGAGAATGTGAAATGTAAAAGTAGAAGTGATACCTATAGTGATAGGAGCCTTGGGGAACATAACATCTGAATTGGAAGGCTATCTGAATAAACTCCCTGGAAACCACAGACTCGCTCCACTACTCAAAGCAGCGCTCCTCGGAAGTGCCCACATCCTCCGTAAAACCTTGGATCTCCCAGAATCTTGGTAAGATTCCGAGACGTTGGATCACAACCGTCAGTCAAACAGAAGTCGTGGAAAGAGGCTGAATAATAATAATAATAAAATAATAATATTAATAATATTAATTATGATATTAATTATAATCGAAATACTCCTACTAAATATTAACGTTTTAGTGTACTTTGTAATAATCTAACAGCAATGGCAGCCCGCCAAGTACGCCTGTCGTAGATTAAAGAGTAAGCAATGCCCGACGACGACGAATGTATGCACGCATGCGCAGTCCAGTCATTTTACAAGCAGGATTTGCACATGAAACAAAACAAAAGACATTTTCAAGTTGTATTCCTGTTTCGACATAATCCTAATTAAAAGCAAATAAACAAACAGCTTCTACATAGTTTTTGCTAAGTGTCACCACTCCCTGGTTATCTGTCATGCAACCATAGCCTTCCAATACTGTGTGGTGACCTTTTGTATATCTTTGATAAGGCAACAACAAAAAAAGTAAACTTTTCTTGACAGAGGAAAATAACGCCCAGATGACACGCTGCACATCCTTCCTCTATTTGAAGAAGAAAATCTCTGAAGAAAGAGACTGGAAATCACGTGAGGAAAACGTCTTTTTGGCAGTTCCCTAAACAGATAAAAATCGTCTGCCACTCGTCACGAAAGTCCCAAGCTAACCAACATGCAGAAGCTCGTCCTACTTCCACTTCTGGCAGCCGTGGTTTTAGTAAGTCTGCCGACATGAAATTTATTGCTGATATAAACAGTCTTACGATGACAATCTTTCTGTTTCTAACACAATTCAATCTGACTAGGACAATTTTTGTGTTTCTATCATAAACAATCTTTATCTTTCTAACAAAATAGTCTGACAATGACAATGCAATCTTTATGTTTCTATCATAAACAATCTTGCTATGACAATCTTTATCTTTCTAACAAAATAGTCTGACAATGACAATGCAATCTTTATGTTTCTATCACTAACAATCTTGCTATGACAATCTTTATGTTTCTTTCATATAAACAATCTTAATCTAACAATCTTACGATGGCAATCTTTATCTTTCTAACAAACTGTTACGATGACAGTCTTTGAGTTTCTAACAAAACAATCTTCGATGGCATTACTTTTTGTGTTTCAGACAACACAAACTTCCTACGACAAAATTTTATTTGTTCATTTCTAGCACAAACTTCCAAATGACAATCTATGTGTGTCTAATATAAAAAATTCGAATGAATGTGTAGGTTAAGCAAATTGTATGCCACGCTATATGCAGGGGCAAAAAAGTGGATTAGGAATAAGATTAATGGATTTTATATCAAGCGTACATTCTGTAGTCTAGTTCGTATCCTATATTCATTTACTGTCTTTTACCGAACGAAGTCTTTAGCGAGCAATGAATAGACGTACCCTATATTCATTTACTGTCTTGTATCGAAGTCTTTAGCGAGCAATAAATAGACGTACCCTATATTCATTTAATGTCTTGTACCGAAGTCTTTAGCGAGCAATGAATAGACGTACCCTATATTCATTTACTGTCTTGTACCGAAGTCTTTAGCGAGCAATAAATAGACGTACCCTATATTCATTTAATGTCTTGTACCGAAGTCTTTAGCGAGCAATAAATAGACGTACCCTATATTCATTTAATGTCTTGTACCGAAGTCTTTAGCGAGCAATAAATAGACGTACCCTATATTCATTTACTGTCTTGTACCGAAGTCTTTAGCGAGCAATAAATAGACGTACCCTATATTCATTTAATGTCTTGTACCGAAGTCTTTAGCGAGCAATGAATAGACGTACCCTATATTCATTTAATGTCTTGTACCGAAGTCTTTAGCGAGCAATAAACATACGTTTTCTTGTGACGTATTTTACTACTGTAAGTGAATGTTTAAATCTATGAACAAATAACATTCATTATTAGCCGCTGTCGACAGTATGATTTTATTTGTCACCAATCGATGATCGAAATTATTTAATAAGCTTTAATGCTTTATTACAAAAATTCCTGTATATTTGAATGCTTATTTATACTTTTTCTGTGTCCAGTCCCAAGAACTGGGGCCACACCCAACTGATTTTGTGATTGATTCCATCCATGGATTCCGGGTGGAATACGACGACATAAGCGTGAGTTGATATTGCTATAACCGTTGTCTTCATAATGCTAGATGTGATTAGTTGTTTCATATATAACCGTTGTCATCATTATGCTAGATGTGATTAGTTGTTTCATATATAACCGTTGTCATCATTATGCTAGATGTGATTAGTTGTTTCATATATAACCGTTGTCATCATTATGCTAGATGTAGTTAGTTGTTTTCATTTATAATTCATATATAACCGTGTTTTCATTATCTCTGATGTGGCTAGTTGTTTTCATATATAACAGTTGTCTTTATTATGCTAGGTGTGGCTAGTTGTTTTCATATATAACTGTAGCATATCAAAGACAGGAGGAAGGTGAGCATATTGTCATCACACGTCTGGCCTGTGTGGTAGAGCTCTGTATAATGACGAAATACGATAAGATTGAGTTGCGTGGTTAAAATGTTCTAATGACGAAACACGATAAGATTGAGTTGCGTGGTTAAAATGTTATAATGACGAAACACGATAAGATTGGGTGGCGTGGTTAAAATGGCATAATGACGAAACACGATAAGATTGGGTGGCGTGGTTAAAATGTTATAATGACGAAACACGATAAGATTGGGTGGCGTGGTTAAAATGTTATAATGACGAAACACGATAAGATTGGGTGGCGTGGTTAAAATGTTATAATGACGAAACACGATAAGATTGGGTGGCGTGGTTAAAATGTTATAATGACGAAACACGATAAGATTGGGTGGCGTGGTTAAAATGGCATAATGACGAAACACGATAAGATTGGGTGGCGTGGTTAAAATGGCATAAAGACGAAACACGATAAGATTGGGTGGCGTGGTTAAAATGTTATAATGACGAAACACGATAAGATTGGGTGGCGTGGTTAAAATGGTATAATGACGAAACACGATAAGATTGAGTTGCGTGGTTAAAATGTTATAATGACGAAACACGATAAGATTGAGTTGAGTGATTAAAATTTTGGTGGCGTGGTTAAAATGTTATGTGCATGTGCGACGCCAAAGCCACCTAGTTAAAAGTTAATATTATTATTAATTAATTAATCAACCCATAACTAATAACAAGTGGTGAGAATCTTACTTTATGTTATTAGTAATTCTCCAGCAGCCACGATCTGTCTCTCTCACTTGGTTGATATGCGGGCTCTGTAAACGTTTTCTCTCTTCCACAACACAAGACAAACATTTACCATCACACAATATTTCCTTTGGTGGAAAACGTCTTACTTAATAAGAAGATAAATCCGCCTTTTAATCTATATTTAGCGAGCCCCCACACACCCACTTTCTTCTCCAACATAAGGTTATCAATATGTTTAAGAAAGTCAATAAATTTATTACATCAACAATCAAATATGCATATAAAAATAAAATGAAAAAGATTAATTGAGATAAGTATTTCCATAAAACCACGTTCAAATAATTTTAATGTCTATACAGTCCAATATCCTAATAAACAATTCATCTGATCAGTCTAAGTACAGATCACATGCTATTTCTTATCAGAGAAGAGAAATGGAGTTATTAGAGATAAGCAATAATAGTTTGTACATAACATGGTTTATACACTGTCTCAATAGTGCACATTTTGTAACAAATTCAAAAGTTTATTTTTTACTTTATTATTGTCAATTCAATGTGTTTCCCTTATTCTTCCTTTCAAAAATTGTGGAGCACTGATTAGCTGCTATTCTCTCAAGGCTAACCTGGGTGCTCCTTCACCATATTAGTTCCTTCAAGCAGAACAACAATTGTAGCAATTTCCAGTAACGTCCTTTGTACCATAAATTCCACGTTGTAGTCAGCATACTTTGCCACCATACATCAATAGAGTGCAGTGTATTCCTTACACTTATAAATTATGGTAGATAGTTCTCATGTCTACCACGGTCATAGCAGTTTATAATTAATCAATAAATCAGGAGATTGAGGTAAAACAAGGAAAGACAGCAATTTCCCTGAAATTATAATCTGGGAATAAATGCTAAAGTTTCTAGTTTATTCCTTTTTAACTCCATTCTCTCTTACATTCAAGTCTCAACTTACAGTTTCCTGCAACAGTATTGATGCCAACGACACTTGGTTAATGAAAATTATTATTATTATAATTAAATTTTCATAATTAATTGCAAGTGACGAAAATATTAATTTATGTTATTAATAATTCTCAAGCAGACATAACTTGTTTCTCTCAAATGGTGGATATATGGGCACCATTTAAATGTTATCTCTCTTCCTCAACATTAAAAGACAAACATTTACTTTCACACAATATTCTGTAGTGGAAAACTTGTTACTAGAAGAGAAGACAAATCCATCTTTATTTATAAAAGACCCCATCCACCCACTTTCTTCTCCAATATAAGGTTATCAATATCCATAAGAAGGTCAATAAATTTAACAAATGAATTTGTTAAATCAACAATCAAATATACATATAACAAATACAATGGAATGGATTACTTGAAATCAATATTTTCATGAACCCACATTTGGATAATTTCTATAATTCACACAATTTTCATGAACCCATGTTTGGATAATTTCTATAATTCACAGATTTTATTTTAAAATAAAATTCAATAATTCAATATAAATCCAGGACAGTTCTTACTAGAGAACAGAAATGGAGTTATTAGAGATAAGCGATAATAGTTTTATTTAACCTTGTTTAACTGCTGTCCCATTAGTCCTTCCATGCACTTTTGCAACAAAGACACAAGCTTATTGTCAGCCGTTATTATGTCAGATCCATGTCAGATTCAATCACATGTTGAAAAAACACTGTTCTGCTACTTATTTTTTCAAGTTAAACTTGGTGCTTCTTTTCACTCTGTCAACTCCTTCAAACAGAACAATAAATGTAGTGATTTCTAGCAGCTTCTCTACATCAGAAATTGCTCATATCTTGCTGCCATACATCAATGGAGTGTAGTGTATTCTTACACTTATAAGCTGCTTTCCGCCTTTACCACGGTTGGTTGTAGCATTTTACAAACAGTAAACCAGGAGGTTCCATTTCTACTGCTCTGGACAATTAGTCAGCCCATACATTATAATCAGTACCTTTGATGACTTCCACAGTATATCTATACTGTTGTAGTAGTAATGACCAACGAATCAAATGTTTATTTGCCTTAGTCAAGTGGGCTAAGTAGGCGAGAGATTGGTGATCTGTCTGAATGACAAAATGTTTGGAATATAAAGAGGCTTGGAACGTCTGGACTACTAAAACAATTAAGAAATGTTCTTTCTCTGAAGTTGAATAATTCTGTTCAGATACATTTAATGAACGACTGGAATAAGCTACTTGATACAGACTATCACCATGTTTCTACATCAGTACAGCACCTACTCCTGCATTGCTATCATCTGTTCTGAGTATGAATTCTTCATTGAAATCTGGCAAATGGAGGACAGGGACTCATGCCAGGCAGTCTTTCAAACTAACAAAGCTGTCTTCACACTCCTCGTTCCAATTCACTACGTCATGTTTGCCTTTCCTCATCAAATCAATGAGTGGTTTGGCGATGCACTGAAGTTGGGAGTGAATTTTTTCTGTAATAACTAGCCAACCCCCAAAAAGGATTTAACATTTGTTTTGGAGATGGGTTTCTCTATCTCTTCAATCTTTCTGACTTTTGATGCCTCTTACTTTTGATGCCTCCTTCTCCCATTGCGTCCCAAATATTTGAGTTTAAAATGTCCAAAGAAACATTTGGTTGGTCTAACAGTAAGATTATAGTCCATCAAATGCTGGAATAACTTCCATAACACTCGGATATGTTCTTCCAGGGACTGAGTAGCCACCAATATGTCACCCATGAAGTTAGAGACAGATTCCTCATTCATGGTTCAATGAGCAATCTCATCATCTTAGTGAAAACAGCGGTGCTGTGAGGATGCCAAATGGCATTACCCACCTTTGATATTGACCATCAGGGATACTGAATGCTAATTTCAGCATGTCTGCCTCACAGACTGGAATTTGCCAAAAACCTTTCATCAAATATAATTTAGAAAAATATTTTGCTCCATTGAGCCGAGTGAAAAGATGCTCTGGTTCAGGCAACAGTTCAGCTGGAAAAAAAACAATCACCTTATTCAGCTGTCTGTAGTCAACACAAAATTGGAATGTACCATCCTTATTTTTTACCACAATAGGAGAGCTATAAGGGGAATCCACTTTCTCAATCATACCTAAGGCTAACATAGAGTCAATTTCCTGATTAATAGCATCCTGTTTAGCATAAGGTAAAGCAGAAGGTTTCATGTGGTTTGTATTATGTTCCTGTAGTGCAACCGTAAAATTGCTTCGAGACGTTTTTCCCAGGTTTATTGGTAAAAACATCATGAGCTTCATTTATCATGCTCCATAACTGTTGAGCTTCAAATTCTGGGAGTTCCAGATTTAAAATAGCATCATCAACAGTTTCAACACCTGTTAAACCTGGGTGTGGTACAGATTCATCATCTGGTACACAGGTAGTATCGTCCTCTATTACAATAGTAGTAACCATGGTAACTGGGCATTCTATATATGCTTTCAGATTAGCAAGAAAAAAGGTTTGTTTTTGATCCAATCTGAATTTGGAAATTGCACCCACTTAATTTCTCAGCAACATCATTGGGTCCTTGCCATGATACATCTAATTTGTTCTGGAGCAGAGGTAACAATAACACCCATGTTTTGACTTCAATGTTA
Organism: Sinotaia quadrata; assembly: GCA_028829895.1. Lineage (NCBI taxonomy): Eukaryota > Metazoa > Mollusca > Gastropoda > Architaenioglossa > Viviparidae > Sinotaia > Sinotaia quadrata. The sequence goes on from CM054180.1 coordinate 84,690,003, forward strand.
CACGATTTTGTTTTATGGTTTTACAGACATGCCGGCTAGTTTTACTATTGTGTACATTCTCACACACTATCTAATACAAAGTATCAATATGGTTCACAAGTTCAATCACATGTTGATATGTGCTTTCTACAGATTCTACTAGCCCGTTCTCTGTCCAATATTCTCTCAATATAGACATGGTCTGCTAACGGTCATAACATAACTGTTTGAAGGGCGAAAAATTAGTCAAATTTTGTGGTACTTCACACAACACAAAAGGAAGTGCCAGCATATATATATCCCAATCACATGGTCTTTCCACACAAAGTTTTCTCAAGGACTTGGTAAGAGTAGCATTCAGATTTTCGACTGAACCGTTACACATAGGGTGATAAGGAGGGTTTTTAAATTGCTTTACTCTCAACAGTTGGATTAAACTCTTTCGTTAACTTGCCCGTGAATTGAGTCCTACTATCTGACAAGATTTCTTCTGGAAATCCTACAAGCAGAGAAAATGGTGAACACCACTTTTGCTATGATACGGGGCTAATGGAGCTAAGCGACATCCACCTCATGGTATTATATAGCATAATCAACTCAGACACTTTCCAAAAAGTAAGGAGTGTCCTAGGTCAGGTTACTATGACAATTTAACAATGTCTATAACAATTAAATTTAAAAATAGGAATAGGATATTTACTCCACCACAGATCGATATGCATACACAGCATAATAAATACAGCAAATCAATTTTATGAATAGGTTCACTAGAAAAAATATCAAGTGTTTATAGAATAATACATATAAGCATCATATTTCACAATTTGTAGAAAATATAGTCTACTCACATAATATATCTCTACGTAAAACACAAGTACAACACATCAATAGCAAAATGCACGAAATTTTTCTAAGTCCATTCTCTCTCAATCAGTCAGTTAACTCACCATCAAACTAACGGCCATCTTTCATGATAGGACTTCTTCAACTCCAAATTCAAAGTGATTAAACAATAGATGTTTCTACAGCAGGTAAACGTTTTTATCTCAGCCCATTGGCTGGTCTAGTTCTTAAAAACTCCGACACTTACAAAAATACCCCCCTAAGGAGTGCCCAAGATCAGCTCACTTTGACAATTTTACAATTTATATAAAACTTAAGTCTAGAAATAGTGATAGGGAGATTTACACAGAAAGAAACCGTTATGAAAGTAACGCCCGCCTATTTTATTCCAGAACATCATTACTTTGTCAGTAAGTCTGACAGAAAATATATGACATAACACACTTCTACTTATAGGAGAAATTTTCTCCAGTAACTATATATCAACATATTTATCACCGTTAAATACGGCCTATATTTTGCCCCAGGACATCATCTTGTTTGTCAGCCGCACTGACTGCTACATCATCGAGGCTGAAGATAACACCTGGGATCAGGTCGTGACGAACAACGAGGAACTTCACACAATCACAGTAAGTGTGACGTCATTGAACAATGACAACATTAGTTAATTTGAAAGTTGATTTGCATGATATTAGATGAAATTATTTTCATTTCATTAAATTTATGAAGTATGTTCAAAGTCATTTAAAGGAACTTTGTGAAGCATTCTTAAATCTGAGAAAGTAACTTGCTGTGTGAAACATACCTAAAGTCAGAGAATGGAACTTTGTGTGTAAAGCAAGCCTAATGTCTGAGAAAGGAACTTTGTGTGTAAAGCAAGCCTAATGTCTGAGAAAGGAACTTTGTGTGTAAAGCACACCTACTGTCTGAGAAAGGAACTTTGTGTGTAAAGCAAGCCTAATGTCTGAAAAAGGAACTGTTTTAGTGAGAAATGGACGTGAGAAACGTTGAAATTTGGAATCCAAATCATGCACGCCAATGTTTTCACAATGAACGCAATACACCACTTCAATAAAAGTTTGTATTCGGAGCAGTCTGCAGTAGCATAATGACCTTGGTGCACACAGCCACATATTGCATACAAAAATGACTTATCGAAACAACAACAAAAAAAAAACAATACTCAAATAAAAATACTATATAATAGAAAATATTCTAGAAACAATAATAATTCTTACAATTCTTCTATAATTTATTTATACAAAAATATTTTTGCCTTTCCAGGACGAGATTTACGCCCAGATCCTAGCTGAAAGAGGAATCGTCAGTCTGACCCCGAATGAGGCCATAGACTTGTACGACAGTAACCTGGAACAATGGCAGTGCCGTGGAAAGAATATCCACAGAGTCCGTTACATACCTGCCGTTTAAATCATCTGAATTGTAATATGTGGGAAGTAAATTATAAAACAAAACAATTTATTTGCACGTTTACAGACTTGTTTAATACAGTGTGTTTGGTTGTCAAAATGAATATAGTTTGTGACCTAATATTTATATATGTATAGGCTTTTGTGCAGCAAGACGTTCTTACACATACTCACTCACACACACACAAACACACACACACACATACATACACACACACACACACCAAGCGCGCACGCACACACACACACACACACACACACACACACACACACATATATATAAAGAATAACAAGCTGTTTCATTAATTGTATGTGTAAATGAATCTTAATGTGACACATCTGGGTACCCTTCACTGTTCTGTAATTTATGATAATATATTGACTAATTAAATAACACGCACACGCAAACACGCCTTCATTTCCACTGGCACCCAAGGTTAATAAAATGTTATAATAAAATACAAGGAGAATAACACATATCAACAAATGGCAAATTCGAGCATAATGCAAGCAAAGAAAACTACTTTGGTGTATTTACATCAGAATAATGCAAATTAAATAAATACATAAAATTATTACAGGCAACAAATATTAGAAAATTAAAGGTGAGTCCTGTTTTACAGACTTATATACTTTAGTATACTGATGGGTACGTTGTTTGGTATTTTTTCTCTTAGTTATTTATGAAGTATTTGATATAACCCTTCTCTTTCGTAACGCTGGTATTTGATATAACCCTTCTCTTTCGTAACGCTGGTATTTGATATAACCCTTCTCTTTCATAATGCTGGTATTTGATATAATCCTTCTCTTTCATAATGCTGGTATTTGATATAACCCTTCTCTTTCGTAACGCTGGTATTTGATATAACCCTTCTCTTCCGTAATGCTGGAATTTGATACAACCCTTCTCTTTCATAATGCTGCACGTTTCTTCTAAACAAATGAAAAGTGACAATACCATAGTAACCTCTTGACCAGTACAACATTCAGCAAATTTCACTCAAAATGTGAATGCGTTTCATGTCACTGAGAGTGAGAGATAACATGCAAAATATTTCAAACCCATTATCTTTAACTTCATGTATTATACTAAGACAGTCCACAAGTAAGCTATCACATGCTTTACTTTTAGAAAGTTTATAGTTCCTCCAAGACATAAGAAATGCAAATGGGTCATTGGATATATATATACAAATGGGTCATTGGATATATATACAAATGGGTCATTGGAAATATTAACGAATGGGTGTAATGAAATAGGGGCCATCTTAACAGCATTATAGGTCCGCGGGCAAAACAGTGCACTGGGGCCCCCAACCTACACAACCACTCACAGGAATAAAAATGGACAGCAAGTCACAACATACTTAGATTAGCATATGGCCTCCGGGCAACTGCCCAGCGTGCCCATGCATTAAGATGGCACTGAATGAAATGACACGGTGTAAAGAAGAAATATTTAACTATTATTTTAATTAAAAAATTAACTGGGATTAGTATTGTCGCTTTTAACTGAAAGTCCAGTAGTTATGTTTAGGGTTACAAGTTAATTTTAATAAACAGTTTATAATGTGTCACAAAATTCCACATAGTTATTGGTTATTTATCATTTATCCTTAACTAATTAGAAGTGATGACAATCTTAATTTATGTTAATAATAATTCTCCAGAAGACACCACTATCTCTGTCACTTGATTGATATACGGGCACTGTACACGTTTTCTCTCTTTCACAACATTAAGACAGACATATACTGTCACACAATATTCCGCAGGTCTAAAACTTTTTACCAAAAAAAGATAAATCCGTCTTTAATCTATATTTAGCAACCCCCCATCCACCAACTGTCTCTCCAACATATGTTATCAATATGTGTAAGAAAGGGAATATATTTATTAAATCAATAATGAAATATATATGTAACAAATACAATGAAAAGAGTAGTTGACACCAACATTTCCATGCAACCACATTCGAATAATTTCAATGCTTATACAGTCTTATAACCTAACAGATAATTCAACAGATTAGTATCAATATAAATCACTGGATCATTCTTATCATAAAACAGAAATGGAGTTATAGAGAGATAAGTGATAATAGTTTGTACATAACCTTGTCCATGACGATGCCGCAATAATCCTTTGCGCGCTTTCATAACAATGTCACAAGTTTATTGTTCGCAATAGAATTGTCAATTCTTCACATGCTCCTCTGGCACTCTGTAGAATGTTCCACGAGCCGCTGTTCTGTCTCGAGATTAAATCTGGTTGCTCTTTCGCCATATTAGTACCATCAAGCAGAACAAATATGTAGCAATTTCCACTAACTTCTTTATACCAGAAACTCCATCTTTTAGTCGAGCATTCCTTGCCGTCATACATTAACAGAATGCAGTGTATCCTTACACTTATATGATGGATAAATATTTCTTTAATCTAACATGGTCGTAACGGTTTATAAATCAATAAATCAGGAAGAAAATTCGACATTCCCTTATTTCCAGAAAGTCTAGAAAGACTGCTCTCACGGGGAAGCGCCAAAATTATTATTATTTTTTATTGTTTACGCCAAACAGGTTAATGTCGTCAAAAGCCGCCCATCTTGCGCGTAATTTTCAGTTAATGCTTTGCAGAAAATACTAGTCTGAAAACACGACTACTATATTTTTTCACAGCAGTTCGTAATTTAGTAGTTACGTTTTAATGGTTATTAATAAATCTATATTTGTTATATAAGCATATAAAGCAAAGGTTCGTATTGTTAGTTGGTGTGTGCAGTTTTCGTCCACACTCGTTTTGTGATATTTTGAGCAAGGTAATTAATGAAGAGAGTTGTGCCATTTGAAAATACTGATTTCGAGTTATGACCTTTTGTATAAATCAGGTGAAATGCTTTCTGATCATGTTAACTGTGAAACACTTTTAAATCTTTGTATGGGTTTAGTGTGACAATGTTTTTTACTGAGAGTATTGTTTATTTTGTAATTATACGCATTGTTTGGTGAAGTAGAATTTGAAGTGTACTGAGGTACAAGTATTGTGTGCGAGATAACAAGAACAAAGGGACGGTTTTTTTAAGATTAACGTGCTCAGCATGACAGGAGCATGTAGCATGGCAATATTGTCAGTTTGCAGATTTTTCACGTAACTCTCGAACAACAAGTGAAAAAGATTACGAACTTAAAGCAGAGATTAAAAGTGAATGTAGAAAGAGACATTAACCAGTTCAGAATTAGTTCAGAATTTGTTTTTGAGAAAAGAAACAGTTGAGAATTTACTTTAAGAAAGGAACAGTTCAGAATGACTTAGAGAAAAGAAATACAGTTGAGAATTTATCTTTAAGAGAAAACACTTCAGAATTTGTTTGAGAAAGACTAGTTGATAATTTATAGTTGCAGATCAGAATTTGTGAGAAAAGAAGAAACTTAGATTTTAAATTTTAAGAAAAGATAGTTCAGTAAGACAGTTGAGGATTTGTCTCTGAAAGAAATAATGGAGATTTTGACAGTGGAGACTTTGCTTTGAGAAAGAAACAGTCTGTTTTGAATTTATTCTTTCGGAGAATGTAGTTTGTATTTTTAACACCAGAGGAAACAGACAGTTGGAGAGACTAGAAGAAACAGTTAGGGAAGGGCGTAAACTGAATTTATTTCTTTGTGTGTCTTTTGGATCATGCACAGTGCTGATTATGTGACATGAGGGTTGCAGAGGGAAGGCAAGGTATGACCAACCCATGAGAGGAAATCTTGTTTTGATGATATCTCTACTTCAATTGTGTTTTCTTCCATTTTTCTACACGAAAACATTTAAATCATCGTTTGTGCCACCATTTGTATCACCACTTTGTATCGTCATCAAAGTCACCGTACTTGAATTTTTGACAGGTGTAGAAAATAAAAACTCTAAGTAAGTTAATCCGATATAATATTTATAACCCCTGTAAGATAATAAATTTTATTCACACTCATCAGAAGATAAACCTTACATCTGCTATCGTTTTGAAATGGAGTGAGTGCGGTTGTTATGTCATATATTATCGTGTATTGTTTACATTTTCTTTTCATTGAACATGTATTCAATATAACATCAAGCAAACGTTACCCTGCAAGCATAATAAAGAAAATCCAGAAACACATCTTTGGTGTGTATGTGTGTGGAATCCTGTGATGGTCATCCTAACAGTTCCTAAGTTTGTATTGACAACTCACAAAAGCTTTCAAGCCTTTGGTTCGCCAGGCTTCCTTTCTTGCCTTTAGGTGACAGCTGCTTCTTCCCATTATACTTATGGCCATCTGTCACGTGACTGGACGTCAGCCACACCATATTGAAAGTGATTAGAAAGTAGAATTATTTCAGCAGATAAACTTTTATCTCAGCTCATTGGCTGCTCTCATTCTTTGTAAATCTTAACCATTGGATAATAAATACTTCTCATCTACATACGACCGGTTTAGATTACACCAGGAAGTCTTAGCACATTCTCTGTATAACTCTGGTACTTACAAAACACAATTTCCGAAGGTCATGTCACGATAACCTTAAGTAATATAATATTTAATTAAAGAATAGGGACAGACAACTCTGCTGTCACAGTAATAATTACAGTCTAATGAAGATATCATCGGTTTGTTTAACATAAAATGATGTGAGTTTGTTGTAGACATTTATTGCTGATAATTACTGTCTAATGTGACATCAGTTTGTTCAACACACATGACGCGATTTTGATGTAGAAATTTAATGCTGATAATTATAGTCTAATGTGACATCATTGTTTTCTGAACATGAAATGATTCAGCGAGTGTGTTGATTTAGCAAATGGTATGCTGTACACAGGATGAAACAAATCTGAGGTTTGAGTGTATTGAAAACCGAATGGACTTTATATCGTCGCATCATGGACAGTCTAATTCATTCCGTGTGCCTTGAACTGAGTCATTAGAAAACAGTGGACAGATGATTCCTGATGACACGTGTTCCTATTGCAAATTAAATCTTTAGAGAACAGTGGACAAATGATTCCTGACGACACGTATTCTTATTGCAAATTAAAACCTTTAGAGAACAGTGGACAAATGATTCCTGACGACACGTGATCCTATTGCAAATTAAATCTTTAGAGAACAGTGGACAGATGATTCCTGAAGACACGTGTTACTATTGCAAATTAAATCTTTGGAGAACAGTGGACAGATGATTCCTGATGACACGTGTTCCTATTGCAAATTAAATCATTTAAAGAACAGTGGAACAGTGGGCAGATGATTCCTGATGACACGTGCTATTATTGCAAATTAAACAAATTAAAAGCTGTTAGAGAACAGTGGACAGATGATTCCTGATGACACGTGTTTGTTAGCACCTTCCATAAATACGTATATCTATGACGGAACAACAATTGAGGACGTCACTTCCGGTAACTCGTATGAGCCCCCAGAGGAAACGATTCCTCACAGATAAAACAGACAGACAGGTAAGATGAAGACAGACTCAGGACGGACGTGACGATGACACTTATAAAATCATATTAGACAAAAATGACAATGAATTTGACACAACACTAATGAACATTGAACAATAACTTTATATAACAATAAAAGAAAAATAAAAAAAAACAAGAGAAAGAACAATTATTAATATTATCAATTATTAATTATCTAACAACAAGTTACAAAATAGATTGGTTCTAACCCGAATCAGGGAATTAACTAGCCTCCCCCACACGAAAGCAATTTTCAACACCGTTTCCCTTTGCTTCCTTTTCTACACGAATCTCAAGTCTCAATTTCAATCACAACGTATGTATATGCACTCGTTTTCAATGCTCAGGCTCTAGTACGTAGCTTTAAAAGTCCCAAGTCCCAAGCGAAAGTTGAAAGTTCAGCACAACGCTGAGCCAGTGACAATGTAAAAATCAGCAGTCATTCCAAGAGCACAGCAGTCATTCCAAGAGCAGAACAGTCATTCCAAGAGCACAACAGTCATTCCAAGAGCACAACAGTCATTCCAAGAGCAGAACAGTCATTCCAAGAGCATAACAGTCATTCCAAGAGCAGAACAGTCATTCCAAGAGCACAGCAGTCATTCCAAGAGCACAGCAGTCATTCCAAGAGCACAGCAGCCATTCCAAGAGCAGAACAGTTATTCCAAGAGCACAGCAGTCATTCCAAGAGCACAATAGTCATTAGACAAGCACAACAGTCATTGGCACCCCTCACTCGTTATGGTTATTATTTGTTAATTAATAACATATAACTAATTGCAAGTGATCGAAAATCTTAATTTGTATTATAAATAATTAATTCTACCACAAGACCAAATTGTCTGTTACTTGGTGAATTATAAGGTTGTCGTAAAAGAACTACTCTTTCCACAATAATAAGAGAGACGTTTTACTGTTGCATAATGTTTCTGCATGTAGAAACGTCTTACTAAAGGAGTAATAAAAATCCGTATTTTATTTATATTTAACAAGCCCCCACCCACCCGTCATTACTCCAACATAAGGTTTAATAAATGCGCAAAAGATTATTAAATTTAACAATAAGTTTATTAAATTACCAATCATATATACAACATATCAATAAAACCAATAGAGCGTTGACGTTCACATCACAACAATGATTAAACGTTTGACACTTATTCAGTTTATCTTAGCATAGACATCATCAGTCAAATTCACACACACACACACACACACACACACACACACACACACACACACACACGCACATGCACACACAAACACACACACACACACACACACACACACACACACACACACACACATATATATATATATATATATATATATAATCAAATTTATAGATTTAGTTTCATCAAAGAAATGAGAATGGAGTTTATAGAGATATAATTATAATCAATAACCTTTTCAATGATGGCAGCTTTTGCTAGCTCATGTTCACAATCATGCACTTTGCAACAAGTCACATTTTTCTTATTGGACGATGGTCCAATATACCCCTCCTAGGCACCTTACACAACTGTTCTAGCCTATCCTCCACCTTAGTTGTTTACTTCAAACTCTGACAATTAAAAATAGCAGCACATGTAGTGCCCGAGTTCGGGTCACTTTGACATTTAACAGTTATATAACAATTAAGTTTAGAAATAGGGAGGGGCAATTTTACTCTGCTACAGTACATCAATGCAGAAATATTCTCATTCAGAGATACTTAACGTAAATTTAAGCTCGTATCTCAGACCATTCCATTTGGTGCTCTAAAGTCAATGATAAAATACTGAAATTTTTATTCTCGCTTGTTTGCAGTAATGGCCGTATTTTGTTCAGTTAACTTGACAGTGAGCAACTGTGCTGATGGCCATTCCACACACAGTTTAGTGGTCAGTACAAGACGAGCCATTGGTCAGAAAAATGGAAAGTTGATTGTGCAGGAAGATATGAGGTTTTGGGTCAGTAATTATCCGCAATATATATCACCGTAAGCCTATTATTACTTATCTCTAGTAGCTCCATTTCTGTTCTCTGATAAGATTTGTCCTGTTGTTGTATTGACTCAATTATTGAATTGTATATTTTAGGAGACAGACTGCATGAAATAGAAATTATTCGAATGCTGTTTGTAGAAATATCAATGTCAAGTAGTCTATTTCATTGTATTTGTCATATGTCTATTTGATTGTCAATTTAATAAATTTATTTGTTAAATTTATTGAATCTCTTTACACATATTGATAATTTTATGTTGAAGAAAGTGGGTGGATGGGGGTTTGCTAATATAGATTAAAGACGTATTTGATTTCTCTTTTAGTAAGAATATTTCCACCTCATAAATATTGTGTGACAGTAAATGTTTATCTTTAATGTTGTGGAAGAGAGAAAACATGTACGGCGCTTGCATATCCGCCAAGTGAGAAATACGAATGGTGACTTCTGGAGAATTCTTAATTACATAAATCAAGATTCTCATCAATTGTAATTAGTTATGGATGATTAATTAATAATAATCATAATCATTAACTAGGTGGCGTTCGCGTCACACGTATATGTATAGCAAGTTCTTTACAGATAATAAACGCTTAATTAATTTAAATTAATTAATTAATTAATTATAATAATATCATTAACTATGTGGCATCTATCTATCTATACATCAACTATCTATCTATCTATCTATCTATCTATCTATACATCATCTATCTATCTACCTATCTATCTATCTATACATCATCTATCTATCTATCTATCTATCTATCTATCTATCTATCTATCTATCTATCTATCTATACATCATCTATCTATCTATCTATCTATCTATCATACCACCCATCACCCCTACATAAACATGGCTTGATCTTCAAATGGCACTTTTATTACTATCCTTTTCTTATAAAGTAATGAAGGAATCATTTTTATAATTATTTTCATCTTGTCTATTTAAAGTCTTGAGAAGACGACCAACTGATAATAGTATTATCTTAAGTTGCACCTATTTGAGGGTGTGGCCATTTAATTACACGTGAAGTAAGGCATTTCCTGATAAAATATATAAAGGACCAAGATTTCTTTACGTCCAGTTTGACAGTTTACGTTTCAAGAAGCTACATTTCAGATTTTAAGCATGCAGAAACTGGTTCTACTTTCACTCTTGGCAACCGTGGTTCTGGTAAGTCTTTAGACAAGGTCTCGGTGGTAACACAATCGACTTCGAAAATGTACTCTGCAGACGATTAGTGTTATGTCTTATTTTCTGGTAATTAAGCATTGATATGTATTCGAAACTGCAAATCAGACATTAAAACATAATCTATTGTACACCATCTTCAGGTATAATTTATGCCTGGACGCATTGTACTCTTTGTATACACGATGTTGTCATGGCAACGTGCCCACGATAATCTTCTCGAACGTCACAAGAATTATTGTGATGTTCATTAACAGCTTGTGCCCGTGTAGGTTGATCGATTTTCATATTATCTTTTACGCTGTTGTTGTTCTCGTGTTTGTGAATATTTTGCTGTGAATCAGATGTCAACCTTACTATGTCCAGGGCCAAGGACCAGACCCGCCTGTAGAAGATTTTGTGATTGACTCCATCCATGGGTTCCGGGTGGAATACGACGACGAAAACGTAAGTGTGTTAAGAGTTATGTTGTATATACTTGATACTCGGCAGTGAGGAATAAGAGTTATGTTGTATATACTTGATACTCGGCAGTGAGGAATAAGAGTTATGTTGTATATACTTGATACTCGGCAGTGAGGAATAAGAGTTATGTTGTATATACTTGATACTCGGCAGTGAGGAATAAGAGTTATGTTGTATATACTTGATACTCGGCAGTGAGGAATAAGAGTTATGTTGTATATATACTTGATGGTATGCTGGACTCGGCAGTGAGGAATAATTGCTTCCGTGTGTAGTATTTGGATACAAGAGAAATAACACATTGACGTAATACGTATAGAAAGCCGGTCAGGCGCATGTTTAGGATAGTTCCCATTGTCGATAGAGAATATATATATATATATGTGGGGGGGGGGGCTGGGTTAAAGTCAGAAGATTGACAAGATAGCTCAATTAAGGTCTGTTAATCCAGACAGGGAACACTTGGACAGAGAGTTAATTAGTTAGCAGACTGTACCAGGGTTTGACCTAGTCGCTTTCGTGACCGCAGAAGGACAAAAGACCCCTGTCGGGTGACTGTGTGTATGGAATTGCAAGAAAGGATTATTGATTTGTGTATTAATTATGGATAAAAATATCATAAATTAATAATTAGCAATTAACAGACAGAAAACTTGCCACATACAAGAGAAGTAGTAAATTTATCTCATCTCAAATATGAGCATAGGAAAGCATTATGGGAACATTTGTAGACACAAGTGAGCATTGAGATTAGTAGGGAACATAGTGAACATTGAAAATTTTAGAGATCATAACGGGCACTAAGTGAGTATTCACATCATTTGAGATCATAACGGGCACTAAGTGAGTATTCACATCATTAGAGATCATAACGAGCACTAAATGAACTTTGAGATCAGTAGGGAACATAACAGGCAATAAGAGAGCATTGAGATCATTAGAAAACATAGTGTGAAGGACTACGTGCATATACATATTTCTATACTTAATAATTATATTTTTGTTGCCAATATTAACCATGACCCTACCTTTGGCACTCCTTATGATGATATTTTTGAAGTAAACAGCTTAGGTGGAGAATGTGCTAGAAACTTAGAGATCGAATCTAAAACCGTTTTAGGTGGATGAGTATTTTTATTATCCAATGGTTAAGATTTACAAGAACGAGACCAGCCAATGGGCTGAAATTAACTTTACCTGTTGAAAAGAAATTATTTTCTAATCACTTTGAATTTAGTGTGGCAGAGTCTGTCCATGAAAGGCGGTCTGTAGCTTAATGAGTTAACTGAGTGAGAGAGAATGGGTTTAGAAATATTTCATGCATTTTGCTATAGATATGCTATGCTTGCATTTTACGTATAGCTGTATTATGTGAGTATATTATTATTTCTACAAATAGTGAAATATGATGCTTATAGTACAATGCTCAACACTTGACTGTTTCTAGTAAACCTGTTCATAAACTATTATGTTGTATTTATTTTACTGTGTGAGTGTATTAGGTTAATAAATAATGTTGCAGTAAAATGTAAAATTGAGACTTGAATGTAAGAAAGAATGGATTTAGAGATGAATAAACTGGAAACTCAGCGTTTGTTCCCTAACTCTGTTTTAAGGGGAAGAAGCAGCCTTTTTTGTTTTCACCAGAATCTCTCGTTTTACTGATTTATAAACCGCTATGTCCGTGGTAGATGCGAGAGTTATCTGCCCTAAGTGTGCGGATACAGCATTCTGTATTGAGGCAAAGTATGCTAGAGTACATCATTGTATTTCTGGAACAAGGAAGTTACTGAGATAAGTGAGAACATGAATATATTACCATATCACAACATGATATTTGGTGATTAATCATTCTTAGCAATGCCTTTTAATTTGATCACAGTGAGATGTATGAAATGCTTTTTTGTGATATTCTTGCTATAATCTGTCTACATCTTTGTGATATTCTTAATCTGTCTACATCTATAATCTGTCTACATCTTTGTGATATTCTTAATCTGTCTACATCTTTGTGATATTCTTAATCTGTCTACATCTTTGTGATATTCTTAATCTGTCTACATCTTTGTGATATTCTTAATCTGTCTACATCTTTGTGATATTCTTAATCCGTCTACATCTTTGTGATATTCTTAATCTGTCTACATCTTTAGTTGGGTTCCATGCTGCTGTCGATTTTTAACTTAAACTCATCAATTTTCAGTGATAAATATCTTCTGTATTTGATGTATCGTATGAAACTTAACTTTGACGGCATTAGACTAATGTGTATCAAATTGCGTGCAGGTATCTGATAAAGCAAGCCGGATAGTTTCATGGACAGTGTCAGTTATAGCTATTTACAGTCTAGTTTCACTCATAAAATTGATAAGGTCATAAATAAAAAAGATGTGCTAATGAAATTTAAAGATGATAAAAATTCGTCGCAATAACTATTCATTAATCATGATATGCAGTCAAAATGCTAGAAATATGCACGTGTACCTTACCACCAATACACACTGAAATTTCAGAAAGTAAAAGATATTTTTTAATAACATTGATTCAATAAAGAGGAACATTTTCTTCAATACTAATATAGGATATTATCATGGAAATAGTATTTGTTTTGTCCCAGAACATCATCCTATTTGTCAATAATGAAGAATGCTACATCATCGAAGCTGTTGACAGAACGTGGGATCAGATCGTCAGGAACATAGACGACCTCCACACTGTCACTGTAAGTTGACGTTAAAACAAGTGTAATAATGTGGTTTTTCAAATTGCTGGATCAATACGAAGACTGTGATTGATCCATGTTAATTTCTATATGACGGTTATGATTGGTCAATGGTAATTTATATACGATCGCTGTGATTGGTCCATGATAATGTATATATGATGGGTGTGATTGGTCCATGGTAAATTTATATCTTGCTGTGATTGGCCAATGGTAATTTAAATATGATGCACCCTACATCCAGCTCAGACACACACACACACACACACACACACACACACACACACACACACACACACACACACACACATACACTCATAAAAACCAAACGTATCACCACCCCCGAGCACTCGTCAGACTAAGACTAATCTCCACACTCATAAGCCAAACAATAAACCTATAAAATGCAAACTATGTAGAACAGACACCATTATAGAACACTTCCTTTTACACAGCCATACTCATTTATTATACAAATAAATAATGAAAACAACAGCTACCTTTCACCACCCATTCCCTACACTACCTCCCCAAGGAAAAGAGGATATGATCCAGTCCTCACTGACACTCTTTCTTATTGGAAACAAACTCATTACACTTACTAGAAAACAAAATGTCCCACCTACCCACCCACAACAAAACTTTTACAGAAACTAAAAACGAACACACTCCACCCACCTTGAAACCACGTTACCCACCAACCTACCATAAAATATAGCTACACACACCCTACTAAAAACGAACACACTCCACCCACCTTGAAACCACGTTACCCACCAACCTACCATAAAATATAGCTACACACACCCTACTAAAAACGAACACACTCCACCCACCTTGAAACCACGTTACCCACCAACCTACCATAAAATATAGCTACACACACCCTACTAAAAACGAACTCACCACAGCCACCTTGAGCAAACGCTACCCACCAACTAGACACAAGCACTTTCAACACCTAAAAGAAATAATAATAATATATTAAACCACAATGACATACATCCTACTGGGAACACACTAACCTCAAACCCACCCATACACACTCCCATCTGAAAACAAACGCACTATAACCACTCTAAAACAGAGGATAGCTTTAAAAAAATAAAAAGCACAGGGCAGCTATCGAACGACCAAAGTAACACCACCATCAATGCAACACCAACCACCACCCCTCTCCAGAAACAGATAACGAGAGGAAGTCCCCACAGGAACCAATCAAGACCGAGAACATCCCAGGATTAAAAAAATCTACTGTGGATCCTGTGGGGAAAAGTCAGCGAGAAAAAAAAAACAGTTCAGTGAGTAAAATGTAACTGTGACGTGCATTGGAAAGTTGTTGCAAATTTGAAATTCTTTTTGGCACTCCAAACATATTGTAATCTAAAATTTGTGGGTTGTTCCAGGATGAAATTTATGCCCAAATCCAAGCTGAGACAGGTATTACTAGTCTGGACCAAGCAGTGGCAGAGGAGCTTTACAACAGTAATTTAGAAGAATGGGAGTGCCGTGAAAAGGATGTTCATCAAGTCCGTTACACACCTGATGTTTAAGTTACCTCAGTGTACATGAAAAACAATGTGTTCTGAGTAAAATTTAAAAATATCCAATTGTGTTCAGATTGCTTAATACAACGTATCTTAACTATTTTTTTTTAAAAAACTGTATCTATCTATCTATCTATCTATCTATCTGTCTGTCTCTCTAGCTAGCTAGCTAGCTATCTGTGACATTAACGCGACCTAGATAATGGTATTTATTATTATTATTAATTAATCATCCATAACTAATTATAAGTAATTTATTAAAAATTCTCTAGAAGACAGCAGTTGTCTCTCTCAGTGGGCATGCGGGCGCTGTAAATATTTTTTCTCATCCACAACATTAAAGACAAACATTTACTGTACACAGTATTTCGTTAGGTGGAAAACTTCTTACCAAAGGAGAAGATAAATCCGTCTTTAAATCTATATTTAGTGAGCCCACCATCCACCCGCTTTCTTCTCCAACATAAAAGATTGAATATGTGTAAGAAGGTAAATAATGTAACAATAAATCTATCAATCAAATCAAATATATAGCAAATACAATGAAAAAGATTAATTGACATCAATATTTCCATGAAACCATGTTTGAATAATTTTAATACAGTCATATATCCTAAAACACAATTCAACAGATTAGTGACAGTATAAATCACAGCATATTTTTTATCAGAGAACAAAAATGAAAAAAATTGGAAATAAGCTATAATAGCTTTTACCTAATCTTGTCTAGATGCAGCTGCAATAGTTTTTTGCTCGCTTTTCGTAACAAGGTCACAAGTTTTTATTGTTATGTTATTAGTGTTATTTCCATTTGTTTTCCTCGCATATTGTAGAACACTGAACTGCTATTCTCTCGAGGCTAATCTGACATTCCGCCATATTAGCTCCGTCAAGCAGAACAATAGTTGTAGCAATTTCCAGTCACTTCCTTGTACCAGATATTCCATGATGTAGTCAACATACTTTGTAACCATGCATCAACAGAGTTCAGTACCCTTACACTTACACACTAGGGGTAGATACATCTTGCACCTACCATGGTCATAGTGGTTTATAAATCAGTAAACCAGGAGATTCATGTAAAAGAAGAAAAAGCTGCTTATTCCATGTAAAATATAACCAGGGTACAAACACATATTGATAACCCTTATGTTCGAGAAAAAAGTGGATTAATAGGGGTTCACTAAATACATATTAAAGGTGGATTTGTCTTCCGTTAGTAAGACGTTTTCCACCTTTGGAATATTGTGTGATGGTAAATGTTGTCTTAGATGTTGTGAAAGAGCGAAATGTTTTAGCTCCCGCATATCCGCCAAATGAGAGAGATGAACGGTGTCTGTTGGAGATTAATAAAATAAATTAAGATTCTCATCACTTTTATGTACGATTAATTAATTAAAAACAATCATAACCATTAACTAAGTGGCTGTCGCGTCACACTTCCTAACTACCTAGTTACACACACAAATATAAATATGTAGGTGAACATAAACCTATACTTACACAGAGAGACGGACACAAATATATATATATATTGATGAACATAGACATATACTTACACAGATGGACGGACACAAATATACATATATAGGTGAACACAGACCTATAACTACATAGTTACACGGACATAGATATACATAGGTGAACGTAAACCTATATTTACACAGATACTCAGACACATATACATAAGTGAGCACAGACCTAATTATACACAGACAAGCAAAGCGTCATGCAGACAAGCAATGCGTTATGCAGACAAGCAATGCGTTATGCAGACAAGCAATGCGTTATGCAGACAAGCAATGTTGATAAATTTTACTTACACAGCAAACATTAAGTTATGCAGTCAAACAATGTTGATAAATTTTACTTACTCAGCAAACATTAAGTTATGCAGTCAAACAATGTTGATAAATTTTACTTACACAGCAAACATTAAGTTATGCAGTCAAACAATGTTGATAAATTTTACTTACACAGCAAACATTAAGTTATGCAGTCAAACAATGTTGATAAATTTTACTTACACAGCAAACATTAAGTTATGCAGTCAAACAATGTTGATACATTTTACTTACACAGCAAACATTAAGTTATGCAGTCAAACAATGCTGATAAATTTTACTTACACAGCAAACATTAAGTTATGCAGTCAAACAATGTTGATACATTTTACTTACAAAGAAATACGCGAATTCAGTACAAAGCAGACGAAAAAATGAATTTCACTTTGAATGTTAGCTGTCGAATATATTAATTGAATTTGTAATACTTAAATTGTCATTTTGCAGTACAACCAACACATTTTATTTCACTGAAGTCATAAATAGTATCTTTCCTCCACCCCCCACCCAGCTTTATACATGAGCTAATTTGAAACGATGATTCGTTTCCGCCATCACTCTTAGGGTGTGAAATCATTTATGTGATTTGCTTCACTTTTACCGTCTCGAGACATCAATCACTTTTTCAACGTTTCGTCTAATTGGATTGTTAGAAAGATGTAGTCGTTTCTTGATTTCCTGTTGTAATACATGTTTTGCCTCTATGCGGGTTCGCAAACATTTTTCATGCCCATGAAGATTCAAAACATGTTTCCTCAGCAGAAGAAAAAAAGACATTAACCATACAGTATAACTCATGTTACATGTACTAAAGTGTGCTTCGTTTGTATATCTGTTTATTTGTAATAAAGTGCGCGTCAATTGCGTATGTATGTATGTTTATTTTGTATTAAAGTGTGTGTCACTTGTATATGTATGTCTGTTTATGTGTATTAAAGTGTGTGTCACTTGTATATGTATGTCTGTTTATGTGTATTAAAGTGTGTGTCAATTGTATATGTATGTCTGTTTATGTGTATTAAAGTGTGTGTCAATTGTATATGTATGTCTGTTTATGTGTATTAAAGTGTGTGTCTATTGTATATGTATGTCTGTTTTTTTGTAATAAAGTGTTCTTCATTTGTATATGTGCGCCTCTTTATATGTATGTGTACTAAAGAGTGTTTCATTTTTATGGCACGCCTCTTTATGTGTATTTGTATTAAAGTATGCTTCATTTATACCCGTGCGTCTGCTTATGTGCATTCGTGCGGAAGTCTATGCATGTGCGTGTTTATAGAAATGCATGTGTGTGTGTTCATGTTTATGTACATTTGTGTGTATGCGTGTCTGGGTATGTACATCAATATGCCTGCATTAGTATATGTGTCAGTATATCCCGCATGTAAGAGTGCGGGTTTAGTTGATTGCCTATTCGTTTACCTTTGAGGGCTGCAAATATACTGCAATCATCTGGATCTCTTCAAACTTGCCTTTCATATATTTGACACACACACACACACACACACACAAACACAAACACACACACTCACACACAGAGAGAGAGAGAGAGAGTAGATTTATACATAAATATACATTTATACATAAATGCATGGTTCAGTACTTTAGAACATTTCACATGTTTGTTGACAAACAGGTTTGTGTTCACTCAGGGAAGATTGAGGCAAAACCTTTTGCAGATTTCAGGTCAAATACTGCACAGTCTGATAATGTTAAGTATACAAAAATGTGTATCATGTTTCAGGTCAAAAGCGGCACTATTTGATGAAGTTAAATGTACAAGAACAACAGAATGTTTCACTCGAAAGCAAGAGCTTTTAATGAGGGTGAATGAACAAAAATATTGGCAAATGCCAGGCCACAGACAGCGCCATGGGTTGAGGTTAAAAGTTAACAAACGTTTGAATTTTTCAGAACAAAGGTGGCCCTATTTAATTTTTCAGAACAAAGGTGGCCCTATTTAATTTTTCAGAACAAAGGTGGCCCTATTTATTTTTTCAGAACAAAGGTGGCCCTATTTAATTTTTCAGAACAAAGGTGGCCCTATTTAATTTTTCAGAACAAAGGTGGCCCTATTTAATTTTTCAGAACAAAGGTGGCCCTATTTAATTTTTCAGAACAAAGGTGGCCCTATTTATTAAAGTTAAGGAATCATTAATCGACTCGCAGGTTTTGCACGCACGAGTGTAGACAGGGAAGGTGACATTTCTGTAGAAGAGGGAAGGTGCCATGTCTATGGGATAGGGAAGGTGCCATGTCCGTGAGGTAGGGAAGATAACATGTCTATGGGTAGAAAAAGTGACATGTCTGCAAAAGATGGAGACCGTCGAGAAACCAGAAATAAATAGAAAAACAAAATGTCTTCTCCATCCGAATGGCCATCTGTTTCATGTAGTTTGGACTGTTTATAATATCAGGATGTCCCGGCGGAGTTTGCAGTATAAACCAGACCATAGCACACGAACACTGCAGACTTGTAGACCTAAGTTCTACCAAGTACGACTTTGTTATGATATGAAAGCTTATCTATCTCCCCTTGCTAAACATTTCTTTGCTATTATAATATATTCTGTTTATCAAGGTGGCTGTTTTGTGCGAAACGTTCTTAACTAACAAACATGTCTATTACTTAAATACATTCTAGTCTGGTACCAGTTTAACAATGTTTATATAACCTTGACCTGAGCTTTCTCTTCTTACGTCCGATATATATTTCCTCTGCGTCTCAAATGACGTACACGTCATGAAAGGTTTTTATAAAAGATGAACTTCGAATATGTATTGCCCCGTTTTTGTAGCAGACGTTGGCCCCACTTTACTGGTTGAAAATGTTAAGAATTGTCGCTTTGTCTCTTCTCGCAGCAGTGGTTCTGGTATGTTTACTAATAATAATGATAATAAAAATAACAGCAGCAATGCTACTACTAATCCACTAGTGTTAATAATAATCATTTTGTTTACTTTCCCACAGTTTATTTGACATCTTTTAACTTTGACAAGAAATTTCTCTCAGCATAGAACGACTTGTCAATTGTTCTTTCTGTTCACTGGATTGGAGGCAATAATCCATTGCAATATAGATTTTAAATATTTTTATTATTATTGACATGTTGAGAGAATAAATTATTTCTCTGAAGCGCGGAGAAAATTGCAATCGTGTGACAGGGGTGTGCTAACATTATTTTTGATAATTTTAAAACCACTTGACAGAGATTAGTCTATGCTGTCATTATTTCCTGTGTTCTTTAAATCACTTGCCAAATAAGACTATATGACGTAATCATTTCCTTTTTTTTTTTTAACATATGCTGTAATTATTTCCTTTCCTTAAACTATCACTTGCCAGAGATGAGTCTATGCTGTCATTACTTCCTTTATGTTCTTGCCAGAGATGAGTCATTGCTGTCATTATTTCCTTTATGTTCTTGCCAGAGATGAGTTACTGAAAATTTAACATGAAAACTGCCATCGTATGATAGGCCTGTATATATACATTCATGCATTTGACTATACGTGTATGTTCCGAGTATTAATGTTATTAGCTCATGTTAAGCATTCAAGTTTGTCGACTGAAGAAACTTAGAGATCGAATAAATTATTACCTCTAAACTACACTCCCTCTATTTCCTTCATACTAGTATTATATTTAGAGTCACCCATCTGTATGACTTCATACTAGTATTATATTTAGAGTCACCCATCTGTATGACTTCATACTAGTATTATATTTAGAGTCACTCATCTGTATGACTTCATACTAGTATTATATTTAGAGTCACTCATCTGTATGACTTCATACTAGTATTATATTTAGAGTCACTCATCTTTATGACTTTTCTTTCTTTATCAATTTATTGACCGAAGGCTCAACGGCCAAATGACCCTGACAACGTAATAGACAACATTCATGGCTTCCGTGTGGAATACGACGACGCTAACGTAAGTGCGTATGTTTGCTACCTGTTCTAGTTCTTTGCTAGCTGCTCTAGTTCTTAGCTACCTGCTCTAGTTCTTTGCTACATGCTCTAGTTCTTTGCTACTTGTTGTAATTCTTTGCTACTGTGACGAGTCTGACAAATTCTGTGTCATGGCCTCGTGACCCAATTGCTCGTTTCAAAAATTAAAATTTTTGAAGGGACCTTTGTTGAAGTTCTCCCGTGATACATCAGTATCGAGAAGCTTCTAGCAAGGTCAGATTTGTTGCATAACTTTAGGCCATTGTCCAGCACCTTCGAGATCAACAACATACCACGTGAGTAGTCACGTGATGCGTCAACGCAGTTTAATAAAATACGAACACGCGCGCGAAATCCGTACTCGCATCCCAGAATCGGCCGACGCCACAAGTCAGCTAAATTAGCTCCGTCCGCCGCATATCGAGTCGTGTGAGAGTCGAAGAAAGAACCCGTGCAAGCAGTAAATCTACTTTTAAGAGGTAACAATAACACGTCTACTTCTTACAATATTATTGCAATTGTTGATTGTATTTTGTAATTGAATTGATGTATGTATTTTGTGCAGCTTATCGCTATTTTAGCCAAAGCACCTGTTTCGATGTAAAAGGACAAATCTAAAAGTTATTGTATATAAATTATTGTAACTCCTTCTTATCTTTAATTTATATAAATCTTAAATTCCCTAGTGCCGCCAGAATGTCTGTGCACGTTGTGAATTCTTCTTTGTAATTCAAATTGTTCTTGCGTATAATTTTTCATGTAAAATTGTAAAGCATTCATGCTTCATTTTGAATTAATCCTTTGCGTGAATTCCAATTTTTAATGCTGTAAATATTTGGGAATTCATACGTTGTGTAATGTTATATGTAACACACACGTGAACCACAATGTATATTTAAATATAACCATATTTGAATTGTAAACGACACGATAGTCAAAGATTCTAAATTCAGAACCTTTAAACAAAGAAACATGTGCTTGGGTTTTGCGAATATAGACGCAAATAGTTACAGAGCCCAAATCCTTTGTTTCAGCCGGGTTCTTATGTTATTCCTCTCTACCTTCGTACTTCTTGAGTCGTACGCCGACTCGGGTATCTTCATGACCCATACGTGAACTACGTAGAAGTACATCGTGTTAACTACGGTTAACGTCTCAAGTACATTAGCGATGCAGTAATTGAGTGGACGATTGACTGTTATGCTACGAGCGGTACTGACGATGAGACAAAGTGACGTGGACCAGTTCTAACCAGAGTGAACCCCACGTGGCGCTGAGAGTGTAGATAAGTATATCTACTACTTCCAGGATCAAGTGAATATTTGGCAGAGCAATTCTCTTTAAAACAATTGACACTAACGATTGAGTGGGAAATTACGATTATTTTGAATCTAGACTTCGTGCTCGTGATTAATTGTTACTGTTAGTTGTTAAATATTAAATTCATTTTTCATCTTGTTAAGAACCTCTTTCGTAGTACTTTGTATGCATATAGACCAAAGAATGTGGATTGGATGGGGGCTGTTTGAGCTAAACGAATGACATAATGAATGCATATGAATCTAAGAGAGTTTTCAACGATCTCCAAGCCAGCTAATGTAGGCCTACGCAAATTGTCAGTTCCGTAAATCTGTGATCTAGACTACAAAGACGCATTTTTAATTCAGTGGGATGATAATTTGAGCAGCCAGTCTGTTTAGGTTAAAGGAGGGGAATTAATTTAATTAGTAAATAAAAGTTCCATAATTTCCTAAGCAGGGTCTCTAAATAAATACTGGAAACGTAACAGCTACATGTTCTAAGTGTTCTTTGCTATATATGCTCTTGTTTTTAATAAATGTTATAACTCTTTGTTCTACGTTCTAGACCTTTGCTATAAATACTTGCTTTTGCTAAATGTTCTAGTTCTTTGCTAATTGTTCTTATTACATGCTATTGTTCTAGTTCATTGATACACGTTTTTGTTCTTTGCCATATATGCTCTTATTCTTTGCAACCTTTTCTTTATCTTTGCTACATATATGTTTTTGTTCTTTGCTACAAGTTATTGCTAATATGTTCTCGTTCTTTGATATCTATGTGTGTGTGTGTGTGTGTGTGTGTGTGTGTGTGTGTGTGTGTGTGTGTGTGTGTGTGTGTGTGTGTGTGTTCTATTTTAAATTAAAAAATATTGTATTCTTGATCTTTTACACCGGTACATTGCACCCACGTAGACGTTATCGTTATTATTTGCTTGCAGAAAACAGCAATGACGTTTCGTTGTGTTATTTAATTGTTATTTGATTAGGCATACATATGTCCTGGATAAATTTGTCTGCAATTCTTACGTCAAATTCGTTGAAAGTGTTCGAGTAATTTTCAATGATATTAACAAATAAAAAATAATTTGATGGGCAAATGCACTTCATGTTTTCTTGTTTACATACAGAACCTTATTCTTTTTGTAAACACCACTGACTGTTTCATTATCGAGGCTGCTGACAGCGGCTGGGACCAGATCGTGCTGAACATCGAGGACCTTCACATGGTCACCGTAAGTGTGACGTCATTCTCTGTATCCATTCATTCTAGTAAATCTTTCGAAGTCGTTATGAATTTTAATAACTAAAATTTAAAAATTCTTTTCAAACGCTGCTCGCAATGGCACACGCACACGCACACACACACACACACACACACACACACACACACACGCACGCACGCACGCGCACGCGCGCACGCACGCAAGGACAAACACACACACACGAAATGTGTCAGCTGCAGTGCTTAAAGAAAAGTAATCGGTTATCAATATTTCACTTCCCACCACTATGATCTATTGGCAACTTTTCAATCAGTTGACCCTGACAGTAATTTTACTTTACTATAGGCAATATACATGAGCACGCAGCGCCACTGTCTGTGGTGCAGAAAAAGGCAAACACTTTCTCGACTTTCTGGCGTTGTGTTTTCATGAGTTCTGCATCAATGCATATGTCACGGTATGTCTCGTTAGACACAAGTGGGTAGTCTGGATCTCTGTTGGGTGTGCCAGACTCTTCTGTAACCGCCACTGTGATAAGTTGGGGTGAGATAGTGTCTGTCTCTAGTGTGTGGTTTAGAACAGTGGAGGGGGAGCTGCGCATACCTGTCTTCATTGGCCTTCTCACTAAGGTTGAGACCGCCTTCATTATAGGATGGGGTAGCCTCGGGTCCTGGGTTACTTCTTTATTTGGTCTAATCTTTTTTCATCATACTACGTGAGTGTACGACATGAGCCAAAACAGGTTTCTTTGGCTCTGTGAAGGTGATATATTTGTATCCCAGAATGACGCCACACGATGGTTTGTCAAACTGCAGCCAAAATGTATTCTCCTAAGGACACGATACGTAAGTACGCTGCAAGATGAGTAACCACTATTGCGTCCCCTTGACTAGCATGTAAGATTAGTAAGAGTGACTGTGTGGTCTGTATAGTCTTCCTCTCTGATGAGGTCATTGTCGACTGTTGACACAAACTCGGACCCTGTCTCGAAAAGACATTAAACTTCAATGTCATTTACTTTGACGGTGCCAACATTAGATGGTGGGTCCACCTTTTCACCTTGACCGCTCTTTCTACCTTGGCTTTTTGAACCGTGTTGGTGCCAAAGTGTTTTGCTTTCTACGGCAATCCCGTGTACTGTGTACGAGTACAACAGTGCTCATAGAACATCGCATTATGACAAAAGTTTGGTTCTGTTTAGAAGAAGGAGGCCTGTGTGTGTAGTGTGTACGAGAAGGTCTGTGTGTGTAGTGTGTCCGAGGAGAAGGAGGCCTGTGTGTGCAGTGTGCAGGAGGTGGCTTATGGGCTGAGTTGCCAGGGAGTTTGTATTTGGTGGGGCCTCTTATCATGGCTTTGTTTTGGTACATGGCTGGCCTTCTACCAGATTAAGAGCTGTGCTGTACTGGTCAGCAATGAAAGCTAACGTGTATAGATCAGTCTTGCCTCCCTTAAGCAGGTGTATGCATAATTCAGGAGTACACATGTAACAACTAACTGTTCGACCACAAATTTCTTAAGTACCTCTTCAGTGGTCCATTTGGTTCCTGATAACTTTACCCATTTCTCAGTGAAACCTAAACAGGCTATGTATGTCACATAATTTCATTTTTTTCTTTCTGCATGGTGCAGAAATTTTTTAAGTACACATCCAGCGTCTGTTGAAAACGCATTAAAAGATTTCGTTTCTGCTCTGGTGTTGCTTCACAGTGCAATACTCATCAAAGTCAACATCCAAGATAAAGTGGTTCTGTTCTGGCAGTTTCAAGGCTCAATGCTCAGTGATCAATGTCTCAGATAAAGTGCTCATCTGCCAGTAAAATACACATGGACTAAAATTCATCCTTATGTGTTCTCTGACAGAACACCCTTACTTACATAGTCATCATATATCTTAATGCCACAAGCAAAATAAATCAATATGAAATGAGATAAACATAAACTTTGTTTAAATCGAAAATATGTGTAACATCATTTCTACTACTTTTAGGATTTCAATCTAAAGTATAGCTAACATTATTTGTACTAGCTTCAAGGTTTAAATCTAAAAATGTATCATTACTAGCTTCGTGGTTTAAATCTATATGTGTAACATCATTTGTACTAGCCTCATAGCTTAAGTCTAAATATATGCAATACCATTTATATTACTTTCATAATCTAAATTTAAATTATAGCTAACATTATTTGTACTAGCTTCATGGTTTAAATATAAAAAAACATATTTAACAATATTAATACCATCTTACTGGTTTAAATCTAAAATTCATTATTTGTACTACTTAATGGTTTGAATCTAAAATACATTATTTGTACTACTTAATGGTTTGAATCTAAAATACATTATTTCTACTACTTAATGTTTGAATCTAAAATTATGTAACATTATTTGTACTACTTAATGTTTGAATCTAAAAGATGTGTAACATTATTTGTCCTAGTTCCATGGTTTACATCTACATGTTTGTTTTATTGGATTTGTAATTAATTTAAACATTTGTGTCAGGCGATACGCTTTTAAATGCAGTTTTCTCTTGATAACAGTTAAATGTCTTCTCTTGACAACAGTTAAATGCAGTTTTCTCTTTTTATATTAATCAAATGAAAAAATATTTACAATAATATACAGTAAATGATTTAACAGTAATCAAATGCAAAAAATATTTAGAGTAATCTACGGTAAATTATTTAAGAAGTAATCAACTGCAATATATATATACACAGTAATCTACGGTAAATTATTTAACAGTAATCAACTGTTAAAAAAAAATTCAAATCATGTCTTTAGACAGATCAGTAATCACATGAATATTTTCCATATCCATTGTCGAGTTCAGTGGGAATTTTTCTCCCCTAGGACGAGATCTATTTTCAAATCGAGGCGGAAAGAGGCATCACCAGTTTGACGGAGGAAGAAGCTGCAGCACTTTACGACAGCCGCCTGGAGCAATGGCAATGCCGCCATAAGGATGTTCACAGGGTCCGTTATTTTCCGGCAACCACAGAGTAAACGTTGCAGAATACTGACTGGCATCATTGACTAATTTCAGAAAGACGATTGTGCACGAACTAAAATATTTGACATCTGCATTAAGTGAAAGAATTAAAATTTAATTTTTCTTTTTCAAATGTAGGTGGAATATAAGGTGTCAATTCTGCTCGTGAATTTATGCACTCATGCTCTGGTACTTATTTTATTTAATATGCATACGTTTGTGACTATTATTAAGCACAAGCTAGATTTCAGCTGTAATACAAGAAAGCATGCAGTAAGTACAGTAAGTTGTGAAGGTTCACGTCCTTGTATTACGTCATAACCTTGCTTAAACACCTATCATTATCAAATATATTATATTTATCTATAAGTGTGACGTGGCTTATTAAGCAAGCAAACTACACGGTTCACAAAAGCCAAAATTACTGGGTTCAAAAGCAATTAATAAATTTCAGAATAAAAAGAAATTATTTTGCACTAGAGAATTTTGCTAGAATGAAGCCCTAAGAAATCCATAATTAACTTTTTCTTACATGAAGGGTCGTCAATTACAATTGCAAAGTCAGGTAGTGAGGTTCATAAAGTCAAGTAGTGAGGTTCACAAAGTCAGGTTTTGAGGTTCATAGTCAGGTAGTGAGATTCACAAAGTCTGGTAATGAGGTACACACAGTTTCTGACGCCACTCCATATAGCTCAGTGTCGTTTCTGTGTTCTCATTGTAAATACGTGGCTGTAATTTTGAGGTCATCACAAACACACTCAGTTATGACTTCTTCACTTATATGTACACATGGTGTCAATTAAGAAATTTCCATGTAAATGTATACATATGGTCAATTATGACTTCCACAAGAACACGTAATTAGCGTAGCTAAAAAATGAGTTCTACCTTTATTTTTTAAACGTGTTGCAATTTTAAACACCGCAAGTAAATTGAGACAGATAACCAAATGACTTTTATTAGTACAACTGTTTGTTGGTCAGTTGTGTTATTCACTTAAATCTGTACAAATATTTCTAGCTATTTCTATCTGTCTATCTAGATAGATAGATAAACAGACGAGCAGACAAATAGATAGTGTGACAGCCACGCCACTTAGTTAATTGAAAGGATTATTATTATTAATTAATCTTTCATAACTAATTGCAAGTGATGAGAAATTACTTTATTATTAGTGATCCTCCAACAGACACCACTCGTCTATAACTTTGTGGATAAGCGGGCTGTAAACGTTTTCTCTCTTCTACAACATAAAACAACATTCACGGTCACATAATATTTCCGTGAGTGAAAAACTTCTTACTAGAGTGAGAAGACAAATCCGACTCTATATTTAGCAAGCCCCCTCCACCCACTTTCTTCTCCAACATAAGATTATGTGTAAGAAGTTAAAATTATAAATTTAATAATAAAATAATTTAATTATTACCAAGCATACTTTGCTCTGATACATCAAAAGTGTGTAGCATACTCCCTTTCACATGCCACAACATACATTTCATGCATCTCCCTGGTCACTCAGATTTATAATGGTGAACATGTGGACTTGTAACTTGAAGCTTGTAACTCAATACACAAGAATCAAAAGGTGAAAATTGACATTGAAAGGCCACTTGTTCACTGCAACATATGCAACATATGATTATAGAGCAAACCTAAGTTTCCTATTTATCACAATATAACTCCATTCTATCTTATACTCCATCCTCATCTTACAATTTCCTGCAACAGTATTCATTAGCCCGATGCACATACATGGCACAATAAATACAGTGTATCAAACAATGTTACATTTTCTTAGCTGATTACATGTGAACAGCTAGTTCAACACTTGTAGTAATAAAACTCAAGCCACATAGTACTTTTCTACATAAACACAAGTATAATATATCAATAGTAAAATGCATGAAATGTTTCTAACTCCATTCTCTCACAATCAGTCAGTTTAACTCACCATCAAGCTAATGACTGCCTTTCAAAACTGGACTTTCATCTTCCACACCAAATTCAAAAGAGATTAGAGAGTAGAATTTTCTACAGCAAGAGAACTCCTTAAACTCAGCTCATTGGCTAGTCTCGTTCTCATAAGTCATGATCATTGGATAATAGAAATCTACTCATTCAGCTTGCATTACGTCAGCAATCTAGAATGTTCTTGTCTGGAGCTGTTTACTTGAACTCGGACACTCAAAAATAACACTATAAAGAGTGCCCAAGGTCGGAGTACTCTGACAATTTAGCAATTTATATAACAATTTTAATTATAAAATATGGAGGGGCACATTCACAGATAGATAAATAGACAGACAGATAGAAAGATTATCAATTATGAAATCAAGAGGTAAATATATACATACAGGCTAATAATAAGTTCAAAATGTAAGTGTACCTATGTCAATTATGATTATACAGGTACAATAATATATATATATATGCATGGATAGTTATATGTTCTACTTATATACGTACTATCAGTTACGACCTCTACAAGCAAATGCTGGTGTTATAACGAGATCAGCATGTCGTTGTTCACGTCCTGAGTCCTTCATGTATATGATCTTGCTTGGCTAACAAAAGTTATTGATATGTATATGATCTTGCTTGGCTAACAAAAGTTATTGATATGTATAGGATCTTGCTTGGCTAACAAAAGTTATTGATATGTATAGGATCTTGCTTGGCTAACAAAAGTTATTGATATGTATAGGATCTTGCTTGGCTAACAAAAGTTATTGATATGTATAGGATCTTGCTTGGCTAACAAAAGTTATTGATATGTATAGGATCTTGCTTGGCTAACAAAAGTTATTGATATGTATATGATCTTGCTTGGCTAATAAAAGTTATTGATATGTATATGATCTTGCTTGGCTAACAAAAGTTATTGAAATGTACATTTGCATGTCATTAACTATGATTGCTATCATAATACATAGTGTTAATCATCAGTCATACTCAAAATCACACATTCCACAAGAGGTTAGTTGGCAGTGTCACTCTCTTTTCTCAGAGGAAAAACACTTTCAATACATGGAAACTTTGGACCTATCTTTATTCTGTTTGTAATGTATATTGTCTGTAAGAGAGAGACTCTGGACATATCGTTTGTTCTGTTTTGTAATATGTATGTATAGTTTTTAACAGGGAAACTCTGGGCGTATCTTTTGTTCTTTTTAACAGGGAAACTCTGGGCGTATCTTTTGTTCTTTTTAACAGGGAAACTCTGGGCGTATCTTTTGTTCTTTTTAACAGGGAAACTGGGCGTATCTTTTGTTCTGTTTGCAATATGTATTGTCTGTATCACGGAAATTCTGGACCTGTCTTTTGTTTGTAATGTGTATTATTTGTAAAATGGAAACTGTGGACTATGCTAATAGCTGTAATTTATTTTCTTTTACACACTTACACTGACTGATAGCTGTTGTTTTGTCGTTTACACGCTTATGCTGATTGATAGCTGTATTGTTTTGTCTTTTACACAACAATACTGACTGATAGCTGTATTGTTTTGTCTTTACTCCGTTTGGTTTGTTTTTATTGAAATATATTTTGTTTACAACCGGACGTACACATGCATGTCATTACACTGATGGGTTGGAGCAATAGTTAAAAGGTTATATTTAATGGAAGACAACTCTGCCAAACTTTGCACAGCTGCTTGTGTTTGTCATTCTTCAATTCTTGCTTTGGGCAGACTCTCCTGATTCTGTAAAAAGAGAGACGTACTTTTACGAAGGGAATTGACATGCCAGAACATTCCTGTAGTGATAGAATTAAAGATATTACATTAAGGAATGTCAATTGCGCGTAGACATTTGAAATAAATCAATCATTTATTAAATTTAAGTATATTTATTATTAGTAACAATCTGATCCATTCCAGATCTTATTAAATGGCTTAATTTTAAAAACCGAATGAACACTTATGTGTACAGCAATCTTTTCTTAAAGATTACATTAATTAAAATCCTTTAAAGCAATAATTATATATTTAATAAAACATTCATGATACACATTTTTAATCAAATAAAAGTTCATAATCAACAACGAATTATTACTATAGAGTTGATGCTAACTTTAGGGACTAAATTCATATTCCCTAGATGACAGTTGTCACCACCACTTCCTCTCTCTGGATTGAAAGGGGAGATGATGGCTAACCAGCGACTCACTGAGTTTCGTGTAGATGTTATGACGATCACTCACACAACAGAACAAACCAAGTTGATCTTGTGGAATGAAGTATTTTATGTGTTAAGGGTATGAGTCGATTAGTGTGTGTGTGTGTGTGTGTGTGTGTGTGTGTGTGTGTGAGTGAGTGAGTGAGAGTGTGTGATGGAAATGTAACATGTGTACGGACAAAACAAGGAATAACAAACCGTGCTCACTCACATCCGAAAACCAAAGACAGAAAAATGTTAATTTTAAAATTCTGATAATGAATTTATTTCAACAATGGGGAATTCCTCTTACATGATTGTTAATCAGCCATTCAAGTTCTTTCACTCTAACATTCATGGGATGGGGTCGAGAGCAATGAGTGATGAGACAAAATAAAATAAATAATAAAAATAGCAAACAATCACTTCAAGCTGTAATCGGACTGCGCATGTACTATGCAGATAGGTATATAAAATATATAATATTCAATGGAAAATGTTCAAAGTTATAAAGTTCTCATACCCAATATAACCAACTATAATCAAAGAAATGTTTCAATAAATAATAGTGAATATATCAATGTTCAAACAAATGTTCTCAAATAAGAGGAAAGTGTTAAGAGTTTTTACTAGCTAAGTACTAATGATAAATGTCCTAATTACTAAGCTCTAAGTGTGCTGAGTTTACTAGCTAAGTACTAATGATAAATGTCCTATTTACTAAGCTCTAAGTGTGCTGAGTTTACTAAGGTACTCACTATTAAGTTGATGATAATCATCTTTGACGAGATGTACAAAGAAGATAGGTGCACAACTCACAAATAGAAAAATCCAAATTTATGAATCTCATAGATAAATCCCAAAATGAAAAATACACTGATGTTCAGATAATCCAAGTGAAAGTACACAAAAGAGAAACAAAAATTACACTGATGTTCAGATGATCCAAGTGAAAGTACACAAAAGAGAAACAAAAAATACACTGATGTTAAGATATCCAAGTGAAAGTTCACAACAAAGAAACAAACTGCAGTAAATCCAAGTAGGAAGTGTACAATAAATCCACAAAAAATTCCACACCATAAATCCACAAAAATTTCACACCATAAATCCACAAAAAATTCCACACCATAAATCCACAAAAAATTCACACCATAAATCCACAAAAATATCCGCACCATAAATCCACAAAAAACTTCACACCATAAATCCATAAAAAATTCCACACCATAAATCCACAAAAAATTCCACACCATAAATCCACAAAAAATTCCACACCATAAATCCACAAAAAATTCCACACCATAAATCCACAAAAAGGAACACAGGTATCGGTATGCCGAACAGTTACTTCCACTCCGTCCGCAGGGACGTCCACATTATAGATGACGTCATCTACTCCGCTGCATCATGTGATGCCAATATGGTACTGGACTCTCTCGATGAACTGAAAGGAAGAAATGGTCTCAAAATATGACCACCATAAAACTGCTCTCATGAAAAGTGTCGTCACACCACGCGTATGCCCAAATTTACAATAACTTCTGTGCAAAGTGGCAACCCTACATATGTGGAATAGATAGAGTCTAAAAATTTCCAGGCTGAAATGGTCAATGGACTGTTTTGCCTCGTTCCACACAGTACTCATAAATGAAGATATAAATGCTTGGGAGAATAAACTGACAACTCACGTTTAAGAATTCTTATAAAAATGATTCTTAAAAAGCAATAAAGAACCCGACAGTGATGTATTCTTCTTGATGCATTGTTCGTTGTCGTGGGCTCCACGACATAAATCTCAGTTTGTCCTTATATACCCCCCCCCCTTTCCAAAAGGTTCTACTAGGTACTCGAACAGTCAACAGAACGTACATGGAAATCGTGCACACATAATTTTCGTGATTCTTGGCGCACTCCAGAGAGTGGTCTGATACCCCAAAATGTGAGGAAAATTCTTCCATCAATGAGGTAATGACTGCACCACGTCTCCAAGACGACATCTGCTATGGAACAAGCAGCAAGACATGGAAAATGCTGAAACTGACCATTAGACAAGTGGAATTCCCACAAGCGTAGTTTCACTTCAAATGCTGTGATGTGTGAATACATTTCAGGAACGATAACATCCTTACCTTGCAAATTGACAGTGTTGAGGTGTGTGGTGATATCCGTGAGAAAGGCCAAACGAGCAAGCCATTTTAGGTCAGTGAAGTTATCAGCATAGGGGAGGTTCTTTTCATGAAGAAAGGTGAAAATTTCTTGTTGCTGGTCCTACACATGAGAAAGCATGGCTCCACGACTTAGCCAGCGGACTTCACAAAAGTAGAGCAGGTCACCATAGTGCACATTCACTTCATCCATCAGTGCCTGAAATTGACGATGTTTGAGATTTTGGAATAGTATAGAATTTACAACGTTTTCACAGTTTTTAGTCTTGGTGCACTACTTATTTGTCTTGGTGCATTATAACCTAGCCTATGTATTATTATCATAAATAAATAAATTGATTATTATTCTACACAATCATGCTTCTATAAATTCTACATATACATGCACACATACGCATATATATATATATATCACAGATCACAGTCACGTACACAGTGCGTGCGGTAGACAATCCTTTCAAAACGTAACATAAATATGGCACTCTGAAACCAGTATAAAAGGATTATTTTAAAATAATTATTTTTTATGGATTACCTCCCTTCCTTTGTGACAATGTGTATGAATGATCAATGAACCAGTTTTTTTGCACTAATGCGTTTCTCTGTTGTTTATTTTGGGTGAATATAAATACGTCTAGAAGTCATTGTATGAAGTCACTCCGTTCTTTATATCACATACATTTAGGTCAAGGCCATGTTTTATGTCATTCTGTCCTCTGTCGAACGGGCCTAACATATGAATTTCTATCAAATCTATGAAAGACTTTAAACTCAGTGAATAGTTGCCAATCACGAATGACAGTTTGTTTACAGTCACTGTAATATTGGTGTCTAGCATCTGACACATACTGTCACCTCAAGATCATGACAGGCTGTGTTCGAAGTCACTCTAATGTAAGTATGAATAGTTTGACACATACCTTTTCCTCTACATCGTGGCGGCTGTATTCTAAGTCAATCTAATGTCACTATATAGCAGTGTGGCACATACATTTACCTCAAGATCACGACACGACGCATGTCAAGTCGTTCTATGGTTAATATTTAGCAGTCCATCATAGATTTTATAATACATCGCCTTAATTTCTGTGTCCAGAAGTTCTTTCAGAGCTGTAATTTCAGTGTCCCGAAGTTCTTTCAGAGCTGTCATATGAACTCAGAAACGCACATAACATAGCTGTCATATTATTCCTTGTGTAATTAAAAAGGTCAGTTTGAATTAGTTTCATTTCTTGTGATGTGTGCAGAGCTTACCTTTCTGTTTCACGTACCATCTTACTATCACATGCACACACATATATTCTAAGACATACACACTTTACAGTCATAGTAACATATCCAAACATGTATATAATACAAAAACACATATACGTACATACATGAACATTATGTATATGTGTATAATTTCCGCGAGCGCACGCACGCACGCACGCACACACACACACACACACACACACACACACACACACACACACACACACACACGCGAGTAGAGAGACACACTTTGCACATATGTTTACGGAAAAGGATATACAAGCACGGATTTTGCTAAATAACACACACACACGTACACATAAACACGCATAAAACGCCTACGCACGCATGAACTGATAAAGACAGGCATTCATTTTAAAAATGTTTTGAGTGCACGCACACACATATAGAAAAAATCCTTTTCCCTTATTTTTCAAACTAGCGTTTGTCAAGTTGTAAAATATCTCTCTGCAGGATTTAAAAGTGAACGAGTTTGAAATCTGATAAATCGAATTTCTTTAAACTTAAGTGAAATGATGCAAGCTTTACATATTTTAATGCAATATTGTTCATATATTCAAGGGATATTACGATTTTAGTTCCATAAAAATATATAATCAACCGGAAAACATGCTTACGCTTTACTGTGTTCATTGATCCTGTAACAACTTAACTGGATCTATAGATTTTGAACGTTTAATGACAGTCGTTGTTCTAAAAATAACTCATCAGACAAAAGCTTAATTGTAGTTTAATATATCATTAGGAATATGCATACTGTGTTCTATCTAATAATACATCATTGAGCTGATAAGAAATAGAAGTAAATCAATGTTTTAAACATTGGTTTTGTCTAACTGTAGATAAGATGGGCGTCTACAGTTAAAAATAAGAAGGGCGAGTACTGTTGAAGATAAGAAGGGCGAGTACCTTTCATCCAATCTCACTGAGGCCAGCCATTTCCAAAGAGAACTATATAAGGAGACAGAAAGAAGACTACTGTACTGTTTCCTACAGTGGCATCTGAACTCATCGCAAAATGAAGATCGTACTTCTGTCTCTCTTGGCAGCTGTGGCTCTGGTAATTACTCAATTGCATTTATTTTCCTATGTACTTTTAATTATTATAATTATATTTAATTACCTCTTTGATGCAAGACAATCTTAAATATCGTGTCGTGTTCACATATATTCTTTAAATATTCTAACAACGTGTTGCTCTGGATTGCTTAGAGATATTACCACAATGGGTCTAGTTTTGACAATGCATAGCTGTATACGAATACAAGATACAAAAGACGGTGGTTGTAAACAAGTTCAACATACACAACACGCCAGCTATAAACAACCACAAGATACAAAAATGCCAGCTGTATAAATATATATGTACAACATACACAACACGCCAGCTATAAACAACCACAAGATACAAAAATGCCAGCTGTATAAATATATATGTACAACATACTCAAGACGCCGGCTATAAACAACCACAAGATACAAAAATGCCAGCTGTATAAATATATATGTACAACATACACAACACGCCAGCTATAAACAACCACAAGATACAAAAATGCCAGCTGTATAAGTATATATGTACAACATACTCAAGACGCCGGCTATAAACAACCACAAGATACAAAAATACCAGCTGTATAAATATATATGTACAACATACTCAAGACGCCGGCTGTAAACAAGAACAATATAATAATAGAAATCAATAGCAAAATGCACAAATATATTTCTAAATCCATTCTCTCTCAATCAGTGAGTTAACTCACCACTAAACTAACAGCCGCCTTTCGTGACTGGTCTTATTCCACACCATATTCAAAGTGATTAGAAAATAAATTCTTTTAACACATAAAATATTATCTCAGCGCATTAGCTCGTCTTGTTCTTATAAATCTTAACAATTGGATGATAAAAACTACTCATCCACCTAAAACTGGTTTAGATTACATCACAAAGTCTAGTACATTATACAACTGAGTTGTTTACTCCAACTCTTGACACAAAAATATCATCATAGGCATTGCCAAGGTCGGGTCACTTTGACATTTTACAATTTATATCACGATTAAGTTTAGAAACAGGGATAAACAAATTTACCCTGCCACAAGTATGAATATTCTCAATGATGTATTATTAGATAGAACACAGTATGCATATTCCTAATGATATATTAAACTACAATTAAGTTTTGTCTGATAAATTATTTTTAGAACAACGACTGTCATTAAACGTTCAAAATCTATAGATCCAGTTAAGTTGTTACAGGATCAATGAACACAGTAAAGCGTGAGCATGTTTTCCGGTTGATTATATATTTTTATGGAACTAAAATCGTAATATCCCTTGAATATATGAACAATATTGCATTAAAATATGTAAAGCTTGCATCATTTCACTTAAGTTTAAAGAAATTTGATTTATCAGATTTCAAACTCGTTCACTTTTAAATTCTGCAGAGAGATATTTTACAACACGCTAGTTTGAAAAATAAGGGAAAAGGATTTTTTCTATATGTGTGTGCGTGCATTCAAAACATTTTAAAAATGAATGCCTGTCTTTATCAGTTCATGCGTGCGTAGGCGTTTTATGCGTGTTTATGTGTACGTGTGTGTGTGTTATTTAGCAAAATCCGTCTTGTATATCCTTTTCCGTAAACGTATGTGCAAAGTGTGTCTCTCTACTCGTGTGTGTGTGTGTGTGTGTGTGTGTGCGTGCGTGCGCTCGCGGAAATTATACACATACACATAATATTCACGTATGTACGTATATGTGTTTTTGTATGTATATACATGTTTGGATATGTTACTATGACTGTAAAGTGTGTATGTCTTAGAATACATGTGTGTGCATGTGTTAGTAAGATGGTACGTGTGTGTATATCTTAGTATGTATGTATGTGTAAATAATTTAGTATGTATGTATGAGTGTATTTATTAGTATGTATGTATGTGTGTATATCTTAGTATGTATGTATGTGTATGTATATTTTAGTATGTATGTATGTATACGTGTGTATATCTTAGTATGTATATATGTTTGTATATCTTAGTGTTTATGTACATGGGTGCATGTTCTTGTGTCTGAAACAAATGTTACGTAAAAGAAATACAGTTTGTAAAAGAATTTGCTTGGAAATGATAAATAGTTTTTTCAAAACTCGAAATCTTTGTTAAGCATTTACTTTCATACGTGATATGATGTCATTGATTTTTATTTTCAGTCTCAACCCGGGGGGAACGAAAATGTAATTGACGATATCCATGGCTTCCGTGTTGAGTACGACGATCGCAATGTAAGTTATCGTTCTTGTTTTTACTACACCACATTTACTACGACGTCTGTAACATACAGTCATAATATTTACTACAACTAATGACAGCCACAACATTTACTTGTACACAGAACCCGAGTACAAATACTGACGACTATTGTAACATACAGTCCTAAAGCCTACATGCAGGGCACATTTAGTACAACAAATGACAGCCACAACATTTACTCGTATACAGAACCCCGAGCACAATTACAGACGACCATTGTAGCTTTAAGCCGTAAGGCTTATTTCTTGTACAACATATTTACTACAACTTCTGAAACATAAAGACATTATACCGGTCTTTAACTACAAGGGTTGTAACAACCTTATAAAGTACATTTACTACATCAGTACCTAAAGCCTTTATACGGTACATAGGAAATGACGACTGTAACATAAAACTTTTAAACAGTACTTTTAAATACAACAATTGTAACAACAACTTTATAACGTACATTTACTAAAACTATTGTAACGTTTATTTCTGATACAGCATATTTATACAACTACTGTAACATAAAGACCTTAACCAGTACTTCGATTACAGCGACTGTAACAACAAACTTATAACGTACACTTACTACAACGACTGAAATAGTCACCACTTATAAAGTATATTTTAAACAACGACTAAACAAAAGCCCTTATACGGCACTTTAACTACAACGACTAAACAAAAGCCCTTAATAAGCACTTTAACTACAACGACTAAACAAAAGCCCTTATACAGCACTTTAACTACAACGACTAACAAAAGCCCTTATACAGCACTTTAACTACAACGACTAAACAAAAGCCCTTATACAGCACTTTAACTACAACGACTAACAAAAGCCCTTATACAGCACTTTAACTACAACGACTACAACATACAGCTCTTATAAAACACAATATTATTACACGGAGTGTAACACATATCCTTATACAGGATTTTAACTTCAAAGACTCTAACATAGAACCACTATACAGTACTTTACTTTCCAGCGACTATAAAATACAGTCTTTATATAACACCTAGACTTCAACTACTATAACACTCAGTCCTTATTCATAACTACAGTCTTTATATAACACCTAGACTTCAACTACTATAACACTCAGTCCTTATTCATAACTACAGTCTTTATATAACACCTAGACTTCAACTACTGTAACATTCAGTCCTTATTCATAACTACAGTCTTTATATAACACCTAGACTTCAACTACTATAACATTCAGTCCTTATTCATAACTACAGTCTTTATATAACACCTAGACTTCAACTACTGTAACATACAGCCCTTATATAAAACTGTAAATGGCTAACTTTCAGTCCTTATACAAAACTGTAACTACAACGACTGTAACTTACAGCCCTTATATACCGCTCTAACTAGATTGACTGTAACTTACAGCCCTTATACAAAAATCTCTAACTACAATGACTGTAATATACAGCACTTTTAGAAGACTATAACTACAATGACTGTAATATACAGCACTTTTAGAAGACTATAACTACAATGACTGTAACGCAAAGCCTTCACATAACAAATATGCCAATGACTGTAACAAACAGAATGCATACAGCGCTTTAGCTACGACTGTAACATACAGTGCTCATACAGGACTTTAACTGCAATGACCAACATACAGTCCTTCTACAACAATGTAACTACAATGACTGCAACATTCAGCCTTCATACAGCACTTTCACTCAACGATTGTGACACAAAACCTTCTTGCAAGCAATTTAACCACAACGACTGTAACAAAATCAATATACATTTACTATAACGACTGTAACAAAATCAATATACATTTACTATAACGACTGTAACAAAATCAATATACACACACTACAACGACTGTAACAAAATCAATATACATTTACTATAACGACTGTAACAAAATCAATATACATTTACTATAACGACTGTAACAAAATCAATATACATTTACTACAACAACTGTAACAAAATCAATATACACACACTACAACGACTGTAACAAAATCAATATACATTTACTACAACAACTGTAACAAAATCGATATACATTTACTACAACGACTGTAACAAAATTGATATACATTTACTACAAAGACTGTAAAATACAGCAATTTACCTGCAACAAATGCAACATAAATACAATATACAGCTATTATGAGTACACTATACACAGCACATTATCTGACGGACCTAAAAGTGTGTTCTAGAAATGAACTACATGACAGCACATTATCTGACGGACCTAAAAGTCTGTTTTAGAAATGAACTACATGACTGAAAACGTCATTGCTACAGTTCTGTGTCCACACCGGATCAGTCATTTATCTTTCACAATTAATGACAACAAAGAAAGCATAAATTTATGTTTCACAGTTAACGATAACAAAGACTCCGTAAAAATATGCTCAGTTGCGATTGCAACCACAACAGCAAGTGATTAAGAAGAAAACAACTAGAAAAACTATTTTGTCAGTATAGTGCTATGAGTATTTCAACATTCTCATGAACTCCTGACGTGTTGTTCCACTTCGACCATAAGTTCTCAGTACTGTACATCAAGCAGAGCTATGAAGTTGTTCTAACATACATTTCTTGTAGACTAAATGAGTCCTTACGCACTTACTATGGAAGTTAATTCTGTTTTAAGATGTCACTAGTAATCTGAAGTCAATTTCTTCGTTATGGTTACTTTAGCTGTAAAGACTGTCTTATGTTGCTGGATTTCATCATTTCGAAACTATTTGTATGTACGGTGAGCATTCGAAACTCTATTAATAGTTGTAATCTTAGTGTTTATTTTTTATTATTATTATCAGAGAACATATTTTGGAACACAAGTAAATCAATACCTTAACAATAACAGTATTTTTGCCTTCATTTCTTGTCAACTGCTATTTTGACAAAACTTCGTAATTTCCATTTTAAAAATATACATTTTTATTTCTTGTACATTATACTGTAATTTGATAAACGTCACAAACTCCGTGTACTACTGAGTCACTGACGAAATGTGATTATCAGAGTTTGTATTGTACGCTAGGTGTAACTGATCACATTGACATGATATAACGGAATTACTAATTGTAAAACATTACGCTAAGTGTAACTGATCACATTGACACGACATTACGGAATAACTAATTGTAAAACATTACAGGAGAATGAATGTACACAACTACTGTCAATATATTACAGGATAATGAATTTTAATAACTACTCACAGAAATTATACGAAAAATAATTTAAAGTTAAATACTGTCAAGATATTAGAAAATAATGAATTTAAGTGATTACTGTCAAGAAAAATAAAGAATAATGAATTTAAATAACTATTTTGAGATATTACACAATAATAAATTTAAATAACTATTGTTAATGAATTGAAATCCGATACGTTTACGCAGGACATCATCATTTTTGTCGGCATGGAAGAGTGCTACATCATCGAGGCTGTTGACTCCACCTGGGACCCGATCGTCAGGGATCCGGAGCAGCTCCATGTCGTCGTTGTAAGTTGGGAATGTGGGTGTGGGTGTGGGTGTGGGTTTGGGTAGTGGTGGGTGAGTGGAATATGATGACCGTACTGAAAGTGAATTACACGAACACATCATTATGAGTTTGCGAAACCGGTAAGGATGAATGTATGAATTTTCTTCTGTGGACAGATGAAGGTCTATGACTGTAACATTCTCAGTCTTAATTTGTGATGTAAACAGTTGTACACCTGTAATCGTACAATTCCAGTACTACTATTCTCTGTGCATTTCATGACCTGCTATTTTCCAGTTTTATTTTCAAGTTTGGATGGATGCAAATTTTAGTCCTGCAACTTCTCATTCTATTTTCCACTGTGGACAGATGTGTGTCTATGTTTACGAATTAGTTAGTCAATGTTCCATCTTTACAGATGTGTATCTATATTTACGAATTAGTTAATCAAATGTTCCATCGTATAGATGTACATCTATATTTATGAATTATTTAATCAAATTCCCATCTTTACAGATGTATGTCTATATTTATGAATTATTTGATCAAATTCCCATCTTTACATATGTATATCTATATTTATGAATTATTTAATCAAATTCCCATCTTTACAGATGTATGTCTATGAGAACGAATTAATTCATCACATATTTTTTAGCTGTGTACAGATGCCCATAAAGTTTG
Source organism: Sinotaia quadrata (assembly GCA_028829895.1). Taxonomy (NCBI): domain Eukaryota; kingdom Metazoa; phylum Mollusca; class Gastropoda; order Architaenioglossa; family Viviparidae; genus Sinotaia; species Sinotaia quadrata. The sequence continues at coordinate 84,732,066 of CM054180.1, forward strand.
TCGGCCCATTTACGTACATAGACGGCCCACTTCTATTACTCGCTCTGATGTCGGCCCATTTACGTACATAGACGGCCCACTTCTATTACTCGCTCTGATAAAGTTTGTCGATGGTTTAGAATATTTTAATACCTTTGTAAACGTTTGGGTCAAGATAAATCTTTTTATTCCTGTTTTTGGCTGATCATGAATTATAACTTTATCATTGATTCCAATCTGATGTTCAAAACACTCCATTTTGTTTGTCCACTTCACATAAATGTTCCAACACTCATTCTGATTGTCCACTCTACAAGGATGCGTGTTATAGCCGTGAACTGTCAGCTAGTTATTTCAACATAGTGGCCTTGTTAAATTCTGTCCAGACTTCATCTCCGCTAAGACCTTTTTTTTTCTCGTTTTTATTCTACGCCTAGTTAGCCTTACTTTCGGCAATTCCTATTGTTTTTCTGTTCTGCACAACTACTTGTTATCGACTATCAATCCATAAGGGATCGATGTTTATATTTAGCTCTGGAACTGTTTGTCTGCTCTCCACAACTAGAATGTCTTATTCTTGACTAAGAATATCACTTTTAGGTTCTCCACAACATCTGCAATTTATGGTTATGGCTGTTGATCTGTTTTCTACAATCATCCGGGTAATATATATGTCTTCTCCAAAAACGTTTCATCCTTATTTCAGATAAACATAATGTTTGTATCTTCTGGCAAAGTATTTCGGATATACATAATGTTTGTATCTTCTGGCAAAGTATTTCGGATATAAATAATATGTGTATTTTCTCAAAACTACTCAGCCTTGCTATTGAGTATGGTAAAATTTTGTTTTATCTACGGATAATGTGTTAGCCATTTGGTCGACAATGGTTTATATCTGAGTCTTGTTTCGGTGATGGTTAGAGATTAATATTTGTTTCGGAAATGGTTAATATTTGAGTCTTGTTTCGGTGATGGTTAGAGGTTAATATTTGTTTGGTGATGGTTAGAGATTAATATTTGTTTCGGAAATGGTTAATGTTTGAGTCTTGTTTCGGTGATGGTTAGAGATTAATATTTGTTTCGGTGATGGTTAGAGATTAATATTTGTTTCGGTGATGGTTAGAGATTAATATTTGTTTCGGTGATGGTTAGAGATTAATATTTGTTTCGGAAATGGTTAATATCTGAGTATCCTTTTCGACTATAGCTCAGATTTTCTGTCTTGTGAGAAGTCCGAAAGTAATTTGAGTTGTTATTTTTAAGTGTCATCATAGTCAAAGGTCATTCAAGTGATTTATGCTCGTAATTGTGATTAACCAGTTTTCAGTTTGAATATTGTGATTGTGTATATACATCTAATTTCTTTTCTCGGAAATCTTTATATAAATTCAAAATTTCTAGTAATACAAATGTGACAATATACTAAAACTATTGAAATTAATTTATTGACTTCATTCATGTTGGACACTCTCTCAAAAGTACTTTATGACGAACTTTCGTGACATAATTTGGCTGACGTCATCTATAATACAAATGTACAATCGACTAAAGAAAGTACAAAGAAAAGAGTTACATCTATGTACAGAAAAACTATAAACATAAAATATTAGAAAAAACATTAATTAACACTAAAGGTAATAAATCAAAATGACTGCAAAGTTTCCTATTACAAAATACCCTCTCCAATGCTAATGTTAATAAAGCTAGTAGCCTTTCGAATTAACAAAGGACTGACTCAGTGCATTATTAATTTATAGAAATTTTACATTTATTTATGCGTTTTATTTTTTAAGTATTTTTATTCTTTGAATTTCAATATTTCTTAGGATGAGATCTATGCACAGTTCACAGCTGGCAATGACGTCGAAAGCATGACCCAACAGGAGGCTACTCAGGCGTACGAGAGCAGTCTGGAACAAGGGCAGTGTCGTGGAAAGGACATCTTCAGAGTCGATTACGTGCCTGACGTCTAAATGTATTTAATCACGACCTCGTAGACTTTCAGAAAGTTCCAAGCCCAACTGGTCTCTTTCTGGCATGACACTAAGACGCGTCACTGGTCTATGGGAACTCAAGACAATTCTCGTTGAGTTTAAATGTTTCTAATGTTTTTATTAAATGTTCCAGTGTCAAAGTCTGTATTTTAGTAAATACATGATGAAAATGAAGATTGTGGGTTGTGGTGTTTTGTGGCGGTGGCGATAGAAAAGTTACATATTATAAATATATTTAATAAAGCTCAGAATCTGTTGGTAGTGAAAGTGACAATGGCGATATTTTTTAAAAACATTTTGTAAGAAATATTTATCGAAGTTTGTAATCTAAAATCTCTAACAGGCTTACGTAATAGTTATCGAAGTTTGTAATCTAAAATCCCTAACAGGCTTACATAATAGTTATCGAAGTTTGTAATCTGAAATCGTTAACAAGCTTACGTAATATTTCATTCTGAAGAATTGAACCACATGCCTTGAGAAATGCAAGTTAACCAAAAGTAAATTATTAACTTCAACTCGCAGCCATGCAAACAATTATTTGCAACTTGAACATTTATAACTAAAACATTAATAACTAAAACATTAATAACTTCAAGTGGAAGTCAGTACTATTTCATTTTTAATTATAATGCCAGCCTCATTCCGATGAACATAATACGTCAGAGCATTTTAAATTAAATACCAAATACACTCCTACTAAATAATGCATTAGTACCTTTCTAACTGAAATAACAGTCACAATCCTAATAAATAAAAAAATAATAGTATATTTTTTAATTAAATACCAAACACACTCCTACTAAAGAATGCATTAGTACCTTTCTAACTAAAATAACAGTCACAATCCTACTAAATAAAAATTTAGTATATTTTTTAATGTAATAAGAGCTACACTCAGATAAACATAATACATTAGTACATTTCTAAATATAATACCAGTCACAATCCTATTAAATAACATACTAGTACATTTTAAAATATAATACCATTCACAGTCCTAACAATCACACTCATGAAACGGAGTTGCTAGTAATAAACAGCAGTTAAAATCTAAGTAATATAAAACCAGTCATATTCGAAGTAATATACTAGAAATATAACAGAAGCCACACGTCTAGTTATATAAAAACCAGTATAATTCGAAGTAATATTCTCCTAGAAATATAACAGAAGCCACACGTCTAATAATATAATACCAGTCACATTTCCAGTAATATAATACAAGTCACACTTCTTGTAACATAATACAAGTCACACGTCTAATAATATAATACCAGTCACTCTCCTAGCAATATAATACCAGTCACACTCCTAGCAATATAATACCAGTCACACTCCTAGCAATATAATATTTAATTATATTTTGTTTTATGATAATTGAATGTTGTTGAATGATAATTTTTTTAATACATTAAATGATTAAAATGGATGAAACCATTTTCACCTGCTGGTCAAAATTAGTTTCAATATCACTTACTTTCATTAAGTAATATTTGAAGAGAAAGGAGGGGGAACTGAATGCTCTTCTAAAACATCTTAATATTCAATTTGTGTCATTATATAGGGCAACACATATCCTCTACTCTGATTACTCTAGTTTACTTTGAGTATCTAACACATATCCTCTACTCTGGCACTGGTTTACTTTGTGCCTCTAACACGGAAAGACATTGCCCCAAGTCAGGCTCTATTTCTAGTTAATCAACTCCTGGGTTCTGTGAAAATTCTCTCAGATATATGTCTCTCGTACTCTTTTTGTTTTACGTAGGTCTGTTCGACATTGTCAATGTTCGTCAAGGGGTAACTAGGTTGAATATGTGTTGCTTGTTGTTGTTGTCACGATTTTATGTCACCACTGGAGCTTACGTTGATCATTTCGTCATCAAACGTTCTCTTATCTGGGGTCCCCAGTGGGACCACCTCCCCTTATAGTCAGAAGTAGCGGGAGGGCGCGAGGGCGGGCAGAAAGGGGTAAAGCCTCATTCTTTAAGGTGGCTGCCTGCCTTTTTTTTATATACTGATAGTCGAAATGTGAATATGTAGGGTAACGTCATTCTTTCTGTCTACGTATTTGTCGACCTTACTGCTGTCTTTCTGTCTACGTATTTGTCGACCTTACTGCTGTCTTTCTGTCTACATATTTGTCGACCTTACTGCTGTCTTTCTGTCTACGTATTTGTCGACCTTACTGCTGTCTTTCTGTCTACATATTTGTCGACCTTACTGCTGTCTTTCTGTCTACGTATTTGTCGACCTTACTGCTGTCTTTCTGTCTGCCTGGATTTTGTCATACGGTCTTAGTAAGTCGCTTGTCTCCCTTTCCATATTCTTGTTTAACACTGATCTTTATTTCGGCCTGCATATTTCTTGATGTGGCAGTATGACCATACAATAGATTTATTTATTTTCTGAAACATCGTTCATTTCTTCGTCAAAGTGTAATCCCTCTAAAGCGTTTAATCTTTCTTTTCTTGCATAATAAGTAAGTTTCTACAATAAATTCACTGTTGAATTTCATCTAAATGTTCTAAACGAATATCTTGACAAATTATTATGATAATACATTTGATATTACTTTCAATCTGTCTGATTTCTTTAAATATGGAACTGAGCCCAAATACGTTTTGGTGAAATAAGTAATGTTTTATTAATAGTTAAAATGAAGAGTTAATTACAGTGCTTCCTATAAAGAAGAAATACAGTGACAAAGTTGTATAGCAATTCTATATACACAGATCATAATATAATCTTTCTGCCAAAGAGTAGAAAGATAAATTCAAAGAAATGCTATATATATATATATATATATATATATATATATATAGTGACAAGCTTGTAAAGCACTAGTATTATATACACAAATAATAATAGAAATTGCCGGCCAAACACGAGACAAATAAGTGGAAAGAAATGCTAGAAATTCAATGACAAAGTTGTATAGCATATACACAGATAATAATAATATATGTGTGCCAAACACGAGACCAATAAGTGCAAAGAAATGTTAGAAAGTCAGATGTAGTTAATAAAAATTAAAATAATAAAATAGAATCATATCTCTACGAAATGTTTCATATTGAAATATTTTTAATTAATTAAAACAAAATATGTATAAAAATTTGAATTTAAAATAAAAATATATAAATATAACACAGGACATGCCTCTTAAGAGACAGTACCAATAAAACATATTGTGATGATAAAAACCAAGGGGCAAATTATACTCTTGTGTTCCTATTATTTCTTTATTCTGTATTAATAATCTGTAATTAATAGTTACTAGGTACAGCTGACCGCCATTTAGCCAATTATGCAATCTGCATACACACATGCGCTACACGCAGTAAAGGATTGAGGTCAAGTTCATTGATCTTGCGTGGGCAGTGGAAATATACAGAAGGGGGAAGGGGGACAGTTAGAGTGGGTGAATGTTGACAGGATACGGGATGCCCTTATATAGAGAATGTGCGTATATTTTTACTAATGATTGTTACATGAAACTGTGACAGAGTAAATTTGCCTCTCCCTATTTTAATGCTTGTTATATAAATTGTTAAATTGTCAGAGTAACCCGTCCTTGGGCACTCCCTATGATAGTATTTTTAAAGTGTCAGAGTTTGAAGTAAACACGTGAATTGAGAATATGCTAAAAATTGTTGATGTAATGCAAACCATCCCAACTGGGTGATTAGTTTTTATTAACCAATGGTTATGATTTATGAGAATGAGGCCAGCCAATAGGCTGAGATCTATAAGTTTACTTGCTGTATAGAAATCTATTATCTGATCACTTGAATTTGAAGTGGCAAAGAAGTCCGGTCCTGAAAGGCGGCCATTAGCTTGATGATGAATTAACTGATTGATTGAGAGAGAATGGACTTAGAAATATTTCGTGCATTTCGCTATTGATATTTTGTATTTGTGTTTTAATAAGATGTATAATGTGAGTAGACTATTATTTCTACAAATGTTTGAACTAAGCTGCTCATATATTGTGTACTAATCACTTGACATTGTTTTGATATACTGTATTTATTATGCTGTGTGCATGTATCATGCTAATAAATACCATTGCAGGAAATTGTAAGTTGAGACTGGAATGTAAGAAAGAATGGAGTTATAAAGCTATAGACTGGAACTTAGCGTTGCTCCCTGATTTTTCAAGCAAGCAGCAAGTAGCCGTTTCTATTTTCTACTTTCTCGTGTTATTTGAATCTTCTGGTTCACTTATTGTAAACCACAACAACCAGGAAGATGATGGAATCGTCTGCTGCAGTGTATATAAGTGTAAAGGAATATACAACACTTCTTTGATGTATCATGGCAAAGTATGCTGACTGTAGGAACAGTTTCTGGTATAAGAACGTACTCGAATTGCTGAAAATGTTATTCTGCTTGAGGGAACTGGTATGGCTGGAGAAAACACTTAAGCTAACTCCAAGAGAATAGCATCACATCAGTGTTTTCAACATGTATGGAGAAAAGTACATGTTGTAATAACATGGACAATAAACTTGTGATATTGTTGCAAAAGCAAGCAAAAGATTGTTGAGGCAGCAGTTCATTCAGGTTATGTAAAACTATTATCGCTTATCTCTAATAACTCCATTTCTATTCTCCTATAAAAACTATCCTGAGATTTGTACTGAATGGTTGAATTGTATTTTGGGGGATAAAAAGGATTATGTAATATAGAAATTATTCTAATGCTATTGATGACAAGTAATGTATTTCATTGTATTTGTCATATGTATATTTGATTGTTGATTTAATAAATTTATTGACCTTCTTAAGCAAATTGATAATCTTATGTTGGAGAAGAAAGATGGGTAGATGGGGGCTCACTAAATATAGATTAAAGACAGATTTCTTTTCTCCTTTATTAAGAAGTTTTCTGCCTATGGAATATTATGTGACAGTAAATATGTATCTTTAAATGTTGTGGAAGAGAGAAAACATTTCCAGTGCCAGTATATCTGCCAAGTGAAAGAGACAAGTGGTTTTTTGCTGGAAGGTCATAAATTAATATAATCATCAATTCTAATTAGTTTAGGATGATCGATTAATTAAATAATAATAATTATATCCAATAACTAAGTGTTATGTCCTTATAAAACTGGATGCTATTTCTTTTAAATACCTCTTGAAATGTGTAATCATTAAGCAAGTGTATTGACACTGACGTTTAAGTAATAAAGTGTTCTTCAAGTATATGTATTTATCACATAATGACCTATGTAGTCCACATAATGACTTATGTAGTCCACAACCGCATCTCCTCTAAAAAAATAGATTACATGTAAACCTACCTTCTCTAAAATCTTACCCTTATCTCCAGGCTGGAAACATACCTGAATGTTCCAGACAACTCACTAAACTAACCAATCAAAGTGCAGCTCAGTTTCAAGAACAAATGTACCAGAAACACACCTGTAAATTGTTAGTCAAATGCAGTTGACCATTGAGGCAACACATATTTTGGATCCTGGTGTTAACAAAGTATATTCTTACTACTAACCATATTGCACGAAATATTTCCAAGTCCATTCTCTCTCAACCAGTCAGTTAACTCACCATCAAGTTAACAGCACCTTTCAAAACTGGACTTCTCTGTATCACCAAATTCAAGTGATCAGACAATAGATTTATCTACAGCAGGTAAACGTTTAGATCTCAACCCATTGGCTTGTATCGTTCTCTTAAATCATAACCATTCAATAAATAAAACTACTCACCCAAAAGGAATTAGTTTGCATTAAATCAGCAATTTATAGGATATTCTCAACTTGGCTTGTTTATTTTCAACTCTGACACTTACATAAAAATATAAGGAGTGCCCACAGTCGGGTTATTCTGACAGTTTAACAATTTATATAGCAAATAAGTATTAAAATAGGGATAGACAAATTTACTCCAACACAGGTAGTATATAGAAAGACTATTATTGTTCAGTAGTAGACTGTGTTCGTGTAGACTAATGCTATTCAACAGGTTATATTAGGAGTATTGCAGAGTACATGTCGACGTCAGGTCTGTCAATTGCTAAATTAGCATCTTTGAAATACAACTATTTAAACACCCTCCTTCACAGTGTAAAGCCTGTACAGGTATTTATGTTCAACATAATTCTCTCTCTCTCTCTCTCTCTCTCTCTCTCTCTCTATATATATATATATATATATATATATACACACCTATCTATCTCTCTATCTATCTATCCCTTAGTCTTGTCGACCGTTAGGGCACCACTGATGACCTGACAACCGGTTTCCTCCATTCCATTCTGTTCTCTGCTAATCTTACAGTATTGCTCAGTTTCAGTCCGTTCACTCTGAGATGTTATCCTCCCATCTTTTCCTCTGTCTTCCTCTCCTTTGCCCTCCTTGCACAGTACTTGCCTGATTGTCTTGGCAAGCCCGTCTGATCATGTGACATGCCCATACTATTTCATTTTGCGTTTTTTCACAATGGCCATTAGCTCTTCATAGGGCCAATGGCTTGCCTAATTCTGTTTCCCATTTCCTCATTCGTGACATGATCTCTATACGAAATGCCAAGCAACCTTCAAAAGCATGTCATTTCAGTAACTTGTATCCTCCTTTTGAGACCCACTGTGAGGGTCCATGACTCACAGGCATACAAAAACACAGATACAACCAAGGAGAGCATCAGTCTGATCTTTGAGCTGACTGAGATGTTTCTGTCTTTCCAAATTGTCATCAGCCTTGCATTTGTTGTTATTGTCATCGCAATCCTGGACGATATTTCTGGTTTTGATCTTTCGTCTGTCACGATGGCTCCTAAATACTTTAATTTATTAACTATTTCCAGTTGACCCAGCCGAAACTCCCCATTACTAGCGGCTCGCCTTGAACACATGACCGTTGAGTCCTTCTTGAGCCTCTGGTGACCTCAGTGAGAGGTTCATACGCCCAATCAAGTACTGCGTAAGCACCGAAGCCTTTGGTTATCCAAAACCTAACCTGCAAGGCAGCAGGGACCTCGTGGAGTCGTCTTTATCTTGTGCAGATGTGAACATATGTCCACTGCATTATAGGACGATAAAACTATCAAAAAGCTATAGGAGAAGACTACTCACTGTTACTGGGCAATAATGGATTATAGGACGATAAAACTATCAAAAAGCTATAGGAGAAGACTACTCACTGTGTTACTAGGCAATACTGCATTATAGGACGATAAAACTATCAAAAAGCTATAGGAGAAGACTACTCACTGTTACTGGGCAATAATGGATTATAGGACGATAAAACTATCAAAAAGCTATAGGAGAAGACTACTCACTGTGTTACTAGGCAATACTGCATTATAGGACGATAAAACTATCAAAAAGCTATAAGATAATAATACTCGCATAATTATGGACATCTGTAATTCAGATGAACAGTCTACTTGATAATAAGTGGATATCTATATTCAGATATGCAAAAATAATGCATTTTCAAACGAAAAAAGATAATACTCGAATACACGAAGAATAAATTATCTAATAAAGATATCTTCTAAAATAAAAATTTGAGGATTAAAGAATAAAATGTGTAATGAATTTACATGAGACGAAAGGCTTTTACAACCCATAGTGCCCTTAAAAACAATGATTTACCTCCCCGTTATTAACGTTTCTAATGTAGGCAAGGAGTGAATCCGATAGTATTTCTAGTACAATGAATGTGTGCTAAAACTTTGATTAATTTCAATTTCATTTCGGAAGGAAGATTTATAATGTAATAAAGATTTCACGAGTCTTCTGATCTTTACTTGTCAATTTCAATTTACACATAAATTTGCTTTTAAGTGCTAATAATTAATCAAGTGTGTAGTTTGCTTTTCAGCGTAATATTTCACGTATGTATAAATGTTGATATTACTTGAATTGCAGAGTTTTTGATAGTTTTAGGAGTTGTTGATGTTGAGACAATCAAGTGACATTTTGATGCATTACAAAAATGTAAGACTTATACTGAAGACTTTATTTTTGCATTACGGAAAAATAGATTTTGTATTGTATATTTCTTGTGCATTATAAAGAGGTCATTCTATAGTATTGCCAATTCCTGAGGATTATAAAAAGATAAGCATGTATCATTGTCATTTCTTGTGCTTTATAAAGTATTAGTGACATTTCGTGTAATGTGTGCAGAGTTTACCTTTCTGTTTCTGTCAATCCACCGACTGGTAAGAAATACAAGTAAATCAATGCATGACATAAATGTGTTTTGTTATTTGAAGATAAAATGGGCGTGTACAGTTGTAGATAAGAAGGGCGAGTACAGTTTCACAAAATCTCATTCGCTGACGTCAGCTATCTCCCAAAAAAAAAGGTATATATAGATGAATGGGGGATTCTCTGTACTGTTTCCTACAGCGGCATCTAACATTTCAAAATGAAGATCGTGCTTTTGTCTCTCCTGGTAGCTGTGGTTCTGGTAATTATTCAATTGCATCTCTTTCTAATTATACTTTTAATTATTTTGTTTTATCTCTTACCCACAACGCACGACCAACTTAAGCGTCTTGTCGTGTTGACACATTTGCTTAATTGTTTTAACAACTTGTTTGTTGCGGATTGCCTAGAAACAGCACCGAAATGTGTATACGAACATAACATACACAAGACCCCGGCTGTGGGCATTTGTCACTGTATCAGGTCATACAAAGGAAATCTAATTGTCAAGCATAATTTTAAAAGCAGACAACATTCCATGAGTGATGGTGTTTGCTGCACTCAATTTCCATCGAGAAAGTTCTCTGAGCACATTATTGTCCGCTCGATGACGTGTACTAAGCATTTGTCTTTGTCACTGATGTACTGATGTGTCGCTAGACAGTAAAGCATTCTTTGTTAATATTAGTAGACAGCCTATAATCTCAATGTTCTTACTGATGTTTTAATAATTCCAGCACAGTAGAACCTTTCTTAATGATATATTGTTAGATCGAATACAGTAACGATCATTTCTAATGATGTTAGATTAATTACACCAGAATTCCTTTTATTGAAGTATTATTACATCGACTAGAATGTCACTCTTTCTAAATGATGTATTATTAGGTGACTACCCTTTAAAGTTTAAACATTTCTATTGATGTATTATAAGATCGACTACAATTAAGTTATTTTCTGATGACTTATGTTTAGACTAACGACTGTCATTAAATGTTCAAAATCCAGATCTAGTATTGTTCTAGAATCAATAAGCACAGTAAAGCATGAGTATGTCTTGTGGTTGACTATATATTTTTATGGAACTAAAATATTAACAGCCCTTGAATATATAAACAATACTGCATTACAATATGTAAATCTTAAACTTCATATCACTTTTTTTAAAAATTGATTTATCACATTTCAAACTCGTTCGCTTTTTAATCCTGCAGAGAGATATTTTACAAATTGACATCACGTTGTTATGAAAAATAAAAGCAAAATGATTTATTTATGAGTGTAGGATTTAAAAAAAATTATGCCTGTTTCTTTATAACTTCATGTGTGCAATTTCGTTTTATGTGTGTATACTTGTACATATATCTGTGTTATTTAGCAAATTTCGTGCTTGTGTATCATTTTTCCGCAAAGGTGTGTGCAACTTGTCTCTACTCGTGTGTGCGTGTGTGTGTGCGTGCGCGCGCAACATGTGTCTCTACTCGCGTGTGTGTGTACAACTTGTGTCTCTACTCGTGTGTATGTGTGTGTGTACAGCTTGTCTCTACTCGCGTGCGTGTGTGTGTGTGTGTTCAACTTGTCTCTACTCGTGTGTGTGTGTGTGTGTGTGTGTGTGTGTGTGTGTGTGTGTGTGTGTGTGTGTGTGTGTGTGGAAATGTTTTGTATGAGTGTACTTATGTGTCATTTTGTACACACACACATTTATGTCTCTACTCGTATGTGTGTGTACAACTTGTGACTCTACTCGTGCGTGCGTGCGTGCGTGCGTGCGTGTGTGTGTGTGTGTGTGTGTATGTGTGTGCAACTTGTCTCTACTCGTATGTGTGTGTGTGTGTGTGGAAATGTTTTGTATGAGTGTACTTATGTGTCATTTTGTACACACACACACACACACACACACACACACACACACACACACACACACACATTTATGAGAGCATACGTGTTCGTGTGTTAGTATGCATATTCGTGCGTGCATGTGTTAGTATGACTGTAAAGAGTGTAAGTACGTTTGCTCATGTGTTTGTATGATTCTACGTGTGTGTATATCTTATTATGTGTGTATATGTATGCATGGGTGCATGACTGTGCGTGTGTGCAAGTAAGTGTAAGTATGTACATGTGAGCATATGTTAGTTTGAATGTATGTGTGTATATCTTAGTATGTGTGCATGTGTTTGAATTTATTTACGCGTCTTATTAAGTATGTACGCATGTGTATATCTTAGATTGTATGTACGCGTAAACGTTTTCGTATGTCGTAATAAGTATATACGTGTATGTATGTCTTAATATGTATGTATGTATGTGTGTATGTCTTAGTATGTATGTACGTGTGTGTGTATATTTTGGTATGTATGTATGTGTGTATGTCTTAGTATGTATGTACGTGTGTGTATGTTTTGGTATGTGTGTGTGTCTTAGTATGTATGTACGTGTGTGTATGTTTTGGTATGTATGTATGTGTGTATGTTTTGGTATGTATGTAAGTGTGCATGTTCTTGTGCCTGCGCAAAGAAATATTACCTAAAAGAAATACAGTTTGTAAATAAATTTGCTTGGAAATGATAGTGTTTTTTTTAAACTCGAAATCTTTGTTAAACATTTACTTTCACACGTGAATATGATGTCATTGATTTTTATTTTCAGTCTCAACCCGGGGGGAACGAATTTGTAATTGACGATATCCATGGCTTCCGTGTTGAGTACGACGATCGCAATGTAAGTTATCGTTCTTGTTTTTTCTACACCACATTTACTACGCCGTCTGTAATACACAGTCCTAATATTTACAGTAAATATTTACTACAACTAATGACAGAAACAACAACATTTACTTGTAAACAGAACCCGAGTACAAATACTGACGACTATTGTAACATACAGTCCTAAAGCTTATTTCTTATACAACATATTTACTACAACTACTGAAACATGAAAACATTACCGGTCTTTAAATACAACGATTGCAACAACAAACTTTTAAAGTACATTTACTCCAACGTCTGTTACAAAAAAGCCTTTATACTGTACATAGGAAAGAACGACTGTAACATAAAGCACTTAAACAATACTTTACGATTATAACAACAACATTATAACGGATATTTAATACAACTTTTGTAACATAAAGACCAACGTTTATATCTGATACAGCATATTTATACAACTATTGAAACAAAGGCGTAACATTTATTTGCGAAACAGTAGTTTTATACAAATATTGTAACATAAAGACCTAACGTACATTTCTGACCTTAACCAGCGATTGAATACGCGCTTGTAACAACAAACTTGTAACGTACACTTAATATAGACTGAAATACTCACCCCTTATAATGTACGTTTAAAACAACGACTAAACAAAAGCCCTTATACTGCACTTTAACTACAACTTCTACAAATTACAGCTGTTATACAACACATTATCTGTAACACACAACCCATATGCAGCCATTTTAACTTCAACGACTATAACATACAACCATTCTACAGCGCTTTATCACCACAACTGTAAAGTCTTTCATTAGAAAATTAACTACAATGACTGTAAGATATAGCCCTTTTACATTGCTTTAACTACAACGACTGTAGTTTACAGCCCTTATACAGTACTTTAACTACAACGACTGTAACATACAACCTTATACAAACTGTAAATTACAACGACTGTAACATACAGCCTTTATAGAAGGCATTAACTTCAATGACTAACACAACCCTTATAGAAGACTATAACTGCAATGACTGTAACATAAGCTTACATTCAACGCATTAACTGGAACGAATGTAACTTACAACCCTTATACAATACACTAACTACCACGATTGTAATATACAGACCATATACAATGTCAGTAACTATTAACACAAGATATGATAATAATGAAATTCTTAAACTAATATCAAGTTATTACTGGGTAATGAATTTCAGTAACTATTCACAAGATATTACATACTAATGAAAGTCGGAAAGTAATACCAAGCTATGACAGGGTAATGAATTTCAGTAACTACTGTTAATATATTAAAGAAAAATGACTTTAAGAAATTACTTGCAAGATATTACACAATAATGAATTTAAAAAACGAATATTAAGATATTACACAATAATGAATTTAAATAACTATTGTTGAGATATTACACAATAATGAATTTAAATAACTATTGTTGATATATTACAAAATAATGAATTGAAATCCGATACGTTTTCGCAGGACATCATCATTTTTGTCAGCAATGAAGAGTGCTATATCGTCGAGGCTGTTGACTCCACCTGGGACCCGATCGTCAGGGATCAGGAACAGCTCCATGTCGTCGTTGTAAGTTGGGAATGTGGGTGTGGATGTGGGTTTGGGTAGTGGTGGGTGAGTGGAAATATGATGACAGTACTGAAAGTGAATTTCACGAACACATCAATATGCGTTTGCGAGACCGGCATGGATGAATGTATGAATTTTCTTCTATGGACAGATGAAGGTCTATGACTGTAACATTCCCAGTCTTAATTTGTGATGTAAACAGTTTCATGTCTGTTATCATACCAATTCCAGAATTACGTTTGGTGTGCCTGTTTATGACCTGCTACTTTCGTTTCGTTTTCAAGTATGGACGGATGCAGGGTTTCTTCCCTTCAACTCCTATTTCTAATTTTCCACTGTGGACAGATGTATGTCTATGTTTACGAATTAATTAGTCAATGTTCCATCTTTACAGATGTATATCTTTGAGAACAAACTAGCTGTGCACAGATGCCCATAAACGTTTGCGGCACAATTTAGGTACATAGACTGTTAACTTCTATTACCCGTTCTACCCGTTGTTGATCTCTCAGAATATTTTAACACCTTTATATAAGTGTGGGTGGAGGCAAAACTCTTTATTCCTGTTTTCGGATGATAACAAAATATAAGATTTTTAACACTGATTCATATATGATGTTCCAAACTCTCCAATCTGATTGTCCACTTCACAAAAATGTTTCACACACTCCATCCTGATTGTCCATTCTACAAAGATGTTCTAAACACTCCATCCTGATTGTCCACTCTACAAAAATGTTCTAAACACTCCATCCTGATTGTCCACTCTACAAAAATGTTCTAAACACTCCATCCTGATTGTCCACTCTACAAAGATGTTCTAAACACTCCATCCTGATTGTCCACTCTACAAAAATGTTCTAAACACTCCATCCTGATTGTCCACTCTACAAAAATGTTCTAAGCACTCCATCCTGATTGTCCACTCTACAAAAATGTTCTAAACACTCCATCCTGATTGTCCACTCTACAAAGATGTTCTAAACACTCCATCCTGATTGTCCACTCTACAAAAATGCTTGGTATAGCCGTGAACTGTCAGCTTCTTCTTTCAATATCATGACCTTGTCATGCTGCCCAGACTTCATCTCCGCAAAGACTAAATTTGTTTCTTTTTTCTCTACGTCAAGTTAGGCTTACTTTTTGCTATGGCTACTGTTTGATTATTCTTCATAACTAGTTGTCCTAACTTTCTACAATGGCTGCTGTTCTCTTTTATTCTTCATCAACAGTAAACCTTACGTCCGGAAATGGCTACTGTTTTTCCGATCTGCACAACTACTCTGCCTTATTATTGACTATCAATAAATAGGCTATCGATGCTTACATTTAGCTATTAAACTGTTTGTCTTCTCTCCGCAACTAAAATGTTTTATTCTTGACTAAGATTAACTTTTATGTTCTCTACAACATCTAATTGTATTCACGGCAGTGGCTGTTGATCTGTTCTCTACAGCTATCCAGTATTACTTTCGGATATAGATAAAGTTTGTATCTTCTCCAAACTACTTAGCCTAGGTTTAGAGCCTTTGTGTGTGCGTGCGTGCGTGCGTGCGTGCGTGCGTGTGTGTGTGTGTGTGTGTGTGTGTGTGTGTGTGTGTGTAAGTGAGAGAGAGAGGAGAGAGAGAGAGAGAGAAAGACACCTCTGGGAATCCTTCTATTACTTAATCATCCATAACTAATAAAAGTGAGTGATCGAGAGTCTTAATTTATAGTTATTAAGAATTCTCCCACAAGACCAACATGTCTCTTACTTGAGGGTTTATAAGGTGTCGTAAAATTCTACTCTTTACAAAATAATAAGATAGACGTTTTACTGTCGCATAATGTTCAGTCGGGTGGAAACTTCTTACTAAAGGAGTAATAACTATATGTCTTTTAATATTTAACAAGACACATCTACCCACTAATACCCCAATGTAAGGTTTAAATATATGTGCAAAAAGGTTAATAAACCTAACAATATTTATTGAATCAACAATCTAATCTAAACATGAGAATATAATCAAAAGAGTTGACATTTACATCACATCAGTGTTTGATTAAACGTCAGACACTCAATCATTTATCTTAACATAGACATCAGCAGTCAAATTAACACACACATACACACACACATACACACACACACACACACACACACACAGACAAACACACGCACACATAATATATATATATATATATATATATAAAGCACAGATGGGGAAAATGTAGAAGAATGGATAAAGAATTGAAATACTGAAGAGAAATAACAGGGACCAGACTAAGAGTAACACGATTTTTAACGAAATTACAAAGAAAAAGAATTTGTAAAGGAGTCAAACAGTATAAACCAATGCATGAATTATATAGCCTCAAAAACAGAGTTAAAAACAAGCGTAACATTAATTAACACTAAAGATGATAAATCCAATTGACTGCAAATTTTTCTATAAAAAAAATACCAACTCCAATGTTAATGTTTATACAGCTAGTAGCTTCTCGAATTAGCAATGGACTGACCCCAGCGCATTATTGATTTATAGAGATTTTACATTTTATTTATACGTTTTATATAAAGTATTTTTATTCTTTGAATGTTTCTTAGGACGAGATCTACGCACAGATGACGGAGCCCAGAGATGTCACCCCGATGACCCAACAGGAGGCTAATCAGCGATATGAGAGCAGTCTGGAACAAGGGCAGTGCCGTGGAAAGAATATATTCGGAGTCGATTACACGCCCTAAAGTCTAACGTATTTAATCACGACTTCGTAGACATTAAGGAAGTTCCAAGCCTATCTGGTCTCTTACTGGAATGGCACTGTCACGTCACTGGTATAAGAAAAATAAAGACAATATAAATACTTTGATTCGCGTTGAGATTTGTATGTTTCATGATGCTTTAAGTAAATATTCACTGTTCACTTAACGATTGCATTTTATAGTGAACGCATGATGAAAATTAAAAGGATGGTGGGTTGAAGTGTTGAGACAGGGGCGACAGAAAAAATGCAGATTATAAATTTATGTAAATTTCTAAGAATCTATTAGCGTTCATGACAGTCACGTTAGGAAAGATACAGATTGTAAATGTATGTAACAAAGCTAATGGTCTATTAGCATTAATGACAGTGACGATAGAAAAATCACAGATTACAAATTTACGTAACAAAGCTCAGAATCTATTAGTGTTGATGACAGGGGCGAGAGAAAAGTTGTATATTATAATATATTTAATTAAGCTCAGAATCAGTTGGTAGTGAAAGTGTTAGTGGCGATATAATTTTTAGATTGCAAGGAATATTTATCGAAGTTCGTAATCTAGAATCCCTAAAAGGCTTACGTAATATTTATCGAAGTTCGTAATCTAAAATCCCTAACAGGCTTACGTTATATTTATCGAAGTTCGTAATCTAGAATCCCTAAAAGGCTTACGTAATATTTCATTTTTAATAACAATGGGTCTTATCCTTCTTGAACCAGATTTCATGAGAAATGCAAGTTAACCAAAAATAAATTATCATCTTCAACAATGTAGATCTGCAAACAATTATTTGCAACTTTAAGTAATATAAAATATTAGTAATTTCAAAGTGAAATCGTGACTATTTCCATTTCTTACATTTTCAGAACAGTAACGTTGAAACAAAATAGTACAGTAGCTTTTTTAATTATAATACCAGTCACACCTAGTAAATAATACATTAGTACACGTTTAATAATATAATACCAGTCACACTCCTAGTAATATAATACCAGTCACACTCCTAGTAAATAATACATTAGTACACGTTTAATAATATAATACCAGTCACACTCCCAGTAATATAACACCAGTCACACTCCTAGTAATATAATACCAGTCACACTCCTAGTAAATAATAACTAGTACACGTTTAATAATATAACACCAGTCACACTCCTAGTAATATAATACCAGTCACACTCCTAGTAAATAATACATTAGTACACGTTTAATAATATAATACCAGTCACACTCCTAGAAATATAATACTAGTCACACTCCTAGTAATATAATACCAGTCACACTCCTAGTAAATAATAACTAGTACACGTTTAATAATATAATACCAGTCACATTCCTAGTAAATAATACACTAGTACACGTTTAATAATATAATACTAGTCACACTCCTAGTAATATAATACCAGTCACACTCCTAGTAAATAATACATTAGTACACGTTTAATAATTAATATATCTTTCTCGCATCGTAACGGACGCTAACACTTGGGTACTCTCTCACATCCCAGAAACAAATCATGTGTACGTGAAATGGGAAGTCCCTCTCACACCCGGAGATAAACACATTTCTTATAATGGCGGTGGATGGATGGATAGATGGATGAATGGATGAACAGATGGACTGTGGATGGATGGATAGATAGATACATAGATAAAGAGAGAGAGATTTCAGTCTTGAAAATGTGTGCAAGTCGGACACTATGTAGACCCCTGCACTCCTTAATAAATGTATGAAAATGTCCCTTATGAGGGCTGAATATTACATTTTATGCTCTTAAGAAAACTAGAGATTTTAAATGAATTTAGAAATAAATTAATTCTATCATTAAAGTGAATGTACACACACAATGTACTCGTACTTCTCAAAGAAAGAATGAAGAACAATTTAATAAATCAATCATGCTGACGGAAGTGTGTTTGTAACACTTCAATTTTTAGTACAAATTTGTTTACCTAACACAAATAAACATACAATAATTTAAAGCAGATGGATTTCTTTATAAAAGTTTTTGCTATTGCCCGACAGAACTACGTAGGACAGAGTATAGACAAAGTTTGGCAGGAGATGACATCAAAGCTCTCTCAAATTAGAATAGTCACGGGGCAGGCCACCTGAGCACCTGAACTTCTCGAATCCCCTAGAAGTTGATCTAAGATGGTTTAAAATCATGCAAGGAAGAAAACCCAATGTAAAACTGATCTATATTAACAGCAAACTTGTCTGAAGCATCCGACACTATAGCGATAATCACGCGAACAGGAAAAACTAACACAACCAATAATACAAAACCCCTAAGTCAGCTGTCGGCTAAGACGACCACAAAATGATAACAAACAAGATTGCTTCAGTATAGTATAAAGTCAAAACTTTGTTCAAGACGAGCAAGAAAAAGGTATATCATATATATGTGTGTGTGTTTGTGTGTGTGTATTGGGGATGGGGAAATGCCATACATAACAAAGTAAATTTTCATAACGCACTAGTGAGCAAACTACACAAGCAGTTTAAACAGAGCACGAGATTATACAGTAGAGGTCTTAATGTTTTAAGGCGAAAATGAATTAAATAAAATAACAAGCAATCAAATAAACGCACACTCGAAAGAGCTGCCAAAGTTTCCAAGTAAAGAAAACGCACATAACAGGTTAAATAAAGCACACAAATTATATAAAATCTAAGAAACACACCCAAAAGTAACATATTTCCCAAGAAAACACAAAATGCTTATGAAAAACACATCTGGCACAAACAAGATGAGCTCAGAGACAACAACACTCCTACAAGGAACAATAATCTCGAAGTGCCATCTTTCCGCCTTTAACTGCCACCCCAATCAGGAGAACGAACAATAGCAACAAACGATGTAGCACCAAAGTGCCACGCCCAGTCAGGAGAACGAACAGCAGCAACAAACGATGCAGAACCTAAATGCCACGCCCAGCAAGGAGAATAAACAGCAGCAACAAACGATGTAGAAGAAAATGCCACACCCAGTCAGGAGAATAAACAGCAGCAACAAACGATGTAGAACCAAAATGCCACGCCCAGTCAGGAAAATAAACAGCAGCAACAAACGATGCAGAACCAAAATGCCACGCCCAGTCAGGAAAATAAACAGCAGCAACAAACGATGCAGAACCAAAATGCCACGCCCAGTCAGGAAAATAAACAGCAGCAACAAACGATGCAGAACCAAAATGACACGCCTAAGCATTAGAACGAACAACTAAGGTCTCAAGAAATAAACGAGTCGACACCAAACCACAGTACCAGACCAAAGCTCTAGATCAGAGATGGCGGAAACAGCTTTCTCAAGAAAACGAAGAATAAACTCACCGAGATAAAACTAGAAAAAGTAGTTATAAAAAACAACAAAAACATTTTTTAAATGGTAAATTTAACGACGTGTTGTGTTTGCTAACGGTCCTGCTGTCCAGTGCAAACCACAATGTGCTGACAAACATTGGTTTATAATTCTGCAAAGACAAACTACATTTAGGTCTTCAAGAAACAGTAACCTAGGGATTAGATAAGTATCACGTGACATCAGAGCACACATTTTGACGAGTGACCTCATGGAAATCCTGAGTTATATATTCAAATATTTTAAAGTGAAATATGTTTGTTAGACATGAACGGTGGTGATAATGTTGGCTGTGTTACATCAGTATCATGGTAATTTCTGACAGATATGGAAGGCGTTTGCAAATAGGTCAGGAAGGTCATCACTAGCAAAGTAATTGGTTGTGATATAATGTTGTTTTCCCTTCTGCCAGTCATCGATCGGTAATAGCAAGCAGCTGTGCGCGACATTTCAATTAGGAAAAGAAAGGCAGGGTGTTTTATTAAGTGCTCGTCGTACAAATTAGCCATAAGTAGTCTTGCCTTGGTTACGTCTTAAATACTTACAAGCACTCCTGCTTTATTACGTCTTAAATACTCATAGGCAGTCCTGCTTTGTTACGTCTTACTCACAAGCAGTCACTGCCTTGTTACGTCTTAAATACTCATAAGCAGTCTTGCCTTGTTACGCCTTAAATACTCACAAGCAGTCATGCCTTGTTTCTGCATCCATATTGCATTTTAATACATTCGAGCGTCTATTGTCCTAATTTACTCACAAAAGTCTGTCTTAGTCAGCAGTAGTATGATCTCATAGTCACAATTCTGACTCATTCAGCCTACCGTAGGGTCTTCTATCGCTTCAACCTAATTATTATTGTTATGTTTGGCCGCCCATTTCGCTATATAACTCAATAGAACTAATTCCGTGCAGACTACGCTAAGCAATAATCCCAGCTTTTCCACAACAGTTATAGTTTAAATGCTACAGTCTGCGAATACTCTTGGCAAAGAATGTGACAACTCTCTTGGCTTAATAATACCTTTAAAGAAACATTCAAATTTTAATTTTAATTTATATACAAGTATTTTTGTGTTAATGAGAGTATACATGTTGTATCCGGTTGTATATATAAGGATTATTTAATTATCATTCGGTAGAACATATAAGGTCTATTTGTTATCCGGTATCATACAAATGGACTATTATTATCCGGTGGTATATAACGACAACTATTAGCCCCACAGAAACCCACCAAAAGCCGAACACGTCTATTGCAGTTGAAAACGTTTTCTTGCACTTTCAGTGAGGATAAAGAAGTTATCGAAACAACAGCAACAACAACCGGTAGCGTATGTAAGAATCCCTGATCTCTGGTACTGTAAATAAGGGCGACTTCTCTCTGGCAGTAAATTTACAGACTCCTATTATCCGGCACGGGTTAGAGTATGTAAAGACTACTATTATCCGACAGTCTCGACAAGGACTGCTATTATATAGTATCTTTATTATTCGAAATGGGAATTTAAATTTTTTAAAAAGTCTATTATAAGGTAATGTCGATAAAACCTACTATTTCCCTATAGTGTATATGAGAGCAACTATTTTACAGTAGTGTAGATAAGGACTACCAGTATTCTCTATACATAATACTGCTAACCTTCAGCGTAAACAAGAACTACTACCATTTATGAGTGTATGTAAGAACTACTAATGGCAATAGTATATGTGTTTACATGGACTAATACTATTAGATAGTATATATAAAAACTACTAATGTTCAGTAGTATGCGTGTTTACAGAGACTAATACTATTCGACAGGTGATATAAAGTGACTGCCGAGAAAATGTAGATGCCATGTCAGCCAAATCGCTAGAATAACGTCTTTGATATACAATTAATTAAACACCCTCTATCATAATGTTCGTATTTTGCTTCAAGTCATGCATTTTCGTGTATTTTTAGTTTACTTTAAGTACTAATATTTCATGTTTGCAATTTGCTTTAAGTGCTGATATGTCATGCCTTTTAGTTTACTTTAAAGTACTAATATTTCAATGTTTGCAATTTGCTTTAAGTGCTGATATGTCATGCCTTTTAGTTTACTTTAAGTAGTAATATTTCATGTTCGCAATTTGCTTTAAGTGCTATGTCATGCCTTTTAGTTTACTTAAAGTGTTAACGTTTTGTATTCGTAGTTTGTAGGTTTACATATATCACTGCTTTTGAGTGATATTTCAAGCATGTATAAAAGTTCAAGTAATATGAGTTGTTGTTCTTGCAAATGTTCCTTCTGATAATTTAGCAGTTATTGACGTTTGAATAATCAAGTGATATTTTAATGCATTATAGAAATGTAAACCTTGTATTTTAGTCATTATAGAGAAGTAGGCTTTGTATCGCACACTTTTTGTGCGTTATAAAGAGGTAAATCTGTGTTAGTGACATTTCTTGTGGATGTGAGCGCAACCTACCTTTCTGTTTGTGACAATTGATAAGCTGGTGAGAAATGCAATGTAATTCAATGCTTTTGAGTCTGTTCATTTGTATATAAGATGGGCGAGTACAATTTCATCCAATCTCATTCGTTAACGTCACCTGTCTCCAATGAAAACTATATAAATAGACAGAAGGGGAGATTACTTATTTCCTACAGTTTCCTACAGCGGCATCTGAACTCATCTCAAAATGAAGATCGTACTTCTGCTTCTCCTGGTATCTGTGACTCTGGTAAGTACTCAATTGCATTTTATTTTAAATGCACTTTTAATTATTTTGTCTTATTTTTATTTATTATTTTTTATTTATTATTTTTTTTATTTATTATTTTATTATTTAATCTCTTAAACACAATGCAAGACATCCTCTGGTGACGAGGTTTGACCGATCTTATTTTTATCAAGTAATGTGCTCTTCTTGGTGAAGTTCTCCAAACTCTATTTTCACCACAGTAGCATCATGTCTTAGGTCGACTATTAAAGAAGCATTATTTCTTTAATGACATATTATTAGTTCTTATGTTCTTTAATGACATTATTATTAGAGAAGCATTATTTTAAATGACGTATTATTAGGTCGACTAGAGAAGCACTATTTCTTAATGATGTACAGTACAACGTTGATTAATTGGGAACAAGTTTGGTTCGGATAATCAAATATACACGAGAATACCCACTTTATACGAAAAAATGTGAAATCAGACCTACAATTAAATTATTGTATGCAGGATCATTATTCCTGCATTTTGAAGTACACTAGTCTCCACTCCCTCCCACACTCCCGCGCTCATAACAAAGACGCATCAAGAACACCGTAGACTTGTCTTGGTCCACACAGCCACTAAAACCGAGACCTGATTTTTAACTCCAGTAATTACAAATTAAGACTATTTCTATGCTAAACAAAATATATGTTTGAATAAATATTCGGAAATAAATGCATTAAGCGGCATAATCGAAAAAGATACCTTTACATCCTATTGAATAATGGCATTTTTTAATTCCATTAGAAAAAGTATGAATTACAAGGTCTTGGCTAGTAGCGTGGAAAGAGGAAACTAAAAACTTTGGCTAGTAGGGTGGAAAGAAGAAACTAAGAAGTGTCTTGGCTAATAGTGTGGAAAGAGGAAACTAAAATGTCTTTATAGTAGTGAAGAAAGAGGAAACTAAAAAGTATGGGCTAGTTGCAAGGAAAGAGGAACCTAATAACTAGTGCACTAGCATAACAATGAGTAGGAGACGACCATGGTTCGGATATATATGTTCGAATAATCGACGTTCTACTGTACCAGTAAATTGACTCCAGTAGCGCTCTTTTAGTAAAATATAACTAGATCAACTACAATTGCGCTGTTTTCCGATGGGTCATTAAAGTTTCAAGATCAAGATAAGTTGTTATCGATCTAAAGGGTAAATAAAGCATCAGCGTGTTTTCAGGTTGACTGTATATTTCCCTGGAATTAAAATCGTAACATTCTTTTAATATATAAACAATATGGTATTAACAAATGAAATGACCCCTTCATATCATTTAAGTGGAAAGAAAGCAATATGATTTATCAGATTTCAAACTCGTTCACTCTTCAAACTCGCAGAGAGCTTTTTGCAACTTACATCACTTTAGCAAAATATAAAGTAAAAGATAAAAGCAAACATATTCTTGAATCTGTGCGTGCGTGTATACGTATAAATGCGTGTGATAATTTCTAAACTTAATACTTCTAAATTTTATACGTGTATGTGTTTTAATGAGTGTGTTTGTGTGCGTATATGAGTACAATTTGTCTGTCAAATTGTAAAAATAGTTTATCCGTTGTTACATGTCCAGTTTTTATTTAAAGACCCTGCTTAGGAATTTTACAGAACTTTAATTTAATTAGATAAATTAATTTCTCCTCTTTCCTTAAACAGACTGGTTGCTCAAATTATCTTTCGTCTCATATGAAAATGCGCCTTTGTAGTACAGACAAACAGATTCACGAACAGACAACTTGTGTACAATAGCCGGTTTGGAAACCGTTCTCTTAAATCCTTATGCACTCAAAATGTTACATTTAGCTCAGTCGATCCCCCATCCAAACCACGATTAGGTCTATATGCATAAAAATCACTACGAAAGAGGTATTACCAATAAAAGAATTTAATAGTTAATATTTAACAATAACAATCAATTACGAAGACACAGCTTCAGATCTAAACTAAGGCAAGTTCAATGTGCTTGAAAGTTAATGTTCGAGAAAGTTATTTTTGCCAGCACATTCGATGGATTCAGAGTTCGGGTTAGTTACTTATCTGTCTCAGTAGTCTTGATGAACACGTGGTCTAAGGTCAGTTCGATCCTTCCACATATCAAGTGATGCTTGCACTGTACGATCCGTAGCTTTCAATAACTTGTCGTCTCTCAACTTGTTACACTAGGGTTTCGTCATGGTAGAACATCATCAACAAAGGCGGTACGGAATTGCGATGTCGTCCGTCCAAGGTTGAATAAAGGAACACGCACCCACGTGATACGAAGGTGGCGATAATACGTAGAATGTATTATAAGGTAGAGAAGAACCCGTTCTGAAATAAGAGTGTAGTTTCTATGAGCAATTTGCGTTTACATTTGCAAATCATCCAAGCACGTGACTGATACAATGCGCTTAGTTTTAAATCTTCGACTATCGTGTCTTTTATATATATTTATATATATATGAATATATTTATATTCATAAAAGATACAATATAATTCACATGTGTGTTATTTTTAACATTACATGAACGTATGAATTTCCAAACATTTACTTCATCAAAAATGGAATTCATACAAGGAGAACAAAATATAATTCAAATTAAATATGAGCGCTTTACAATTTTAACAATGAAATTACATGCAAGAGAATCATTTGAATTACATAGAAATTCGCAACGTGTACAGACGTTCTGCGGCACAAGAGAATTAAGGTTTATACAAATTAAAGTCAAAAGGTTACAATTAATTTATATACAATGAAATCTTTAGGCTTTAGTCATTCTATCGAATCACGTATGCTCGGAGGAGAATTGTAATAATTCGCACAAAATACATACATAAATTCATATACAAAAATACAAATAGTAAAATGCAATATCATTGTAAGAAGTAGACGTGTTACCTTCTTAAAGTAGAATTACTGCACAAGACACGGGTCTCTAAGTTCCTTTCCGACTCAGCAAGATATTCGACGACTAAGGTGCTCGAGAGCTGGGTGTGTGTTGGCCGGTTTGCGTTATGAGTAAAGAATATTACCGCGTCAAGAGTATTTATTAAAGTGTATGAATGCGTCACGTGACTAGATCACGAGGTATGTTTGTTGATCCGAACTTTCTCGACTGTTGTCTAAAGTTACATAACAATGGATGAACTCACTGTTGTTTTTCCTCATGCTGGTGCACGACGGGAGGGTTCTAACAAAGGAATTCAATTCGAATATGATATTCGAGTTTCGGATGTGGGTCAGAAGTTCGTGACACAGAATTCGGTCAGGAGTCTGTCACATCCGTATACAAGTGTTTGCCATTACTCCTGTGTGTTCATGTATGAGCGAATTTGTGTGTGTGTGTCATTTTGTAACCTAGCATATATATTTATACGCGTAGGTGAGTGCATGTCATGTTAGTATGTATGTGTGTGCCGCATGCGCGCGCTCGCTTTGCGAGGTCAAGCAAATATTACGTTCAAGAAATTCAAGCCGAAAATAAATTTGCTTGGAAATGATAAGTATTTTTTCACTAAAACGTTTAAACAAATGTATGCACTTTTGTATATGAATGTGATTTTACATTCATGCTCAACCACCATGAGTTGAATATGTGAATATGACATCAATTTGATTTTACAGTCAGATTTAACTACCCGCGAGTTGAATATGTGAATGTGATATCAATATGATTTTACATTCAGGCTCAAACCCCACGAGTTGAATATTTGAATATGATACCAATGTGATTTTACTTTCAGGCTCAAACCCTAGGAGTTGAATATATATAAATGTGATATCAATGTGATTTTACTTTCAGGCTCAAGAAATACCAGACCCGAAAGATTATGTGATCGACAGTATCCATGGTTTCCGTGTTGAGTACGACGAAAAGAACGTAAGAGTTACCGTTCTTGTTTCTTCTACAGCACATATACAACGACTACAATATAGTAATTTCATATATTAGTACAATTACTGACGTGTACTGTCACATGACGCCCTAATGCCTACTTCTTAAGCAGCGCATTTACAACAACGTGTAGTATAAATACCATAAAGTTTATTTCTGTACACCACATTTACTAAAACCACTGCACTATATAAACATCTTATTTCAAAACACCACATTTACTAAAACCACTGCACTATATAAACATCTTATTTCAAAACACCACATTTACTAAAACCACTGCACTATATAAACATCTTATTTCAAAACACCACATTTACTAAAACCACTGCACTATATAAACATCTTATTTCAATACAACACATCTACTATAAAAACTGCACTGTATAAACATAACGCTTATTTCTATACACCACATTTACCATAACGACTGCACTATATAAACATAACGCTTATTTCTATACACCACATTTACCATAACGACTGCACTATATGAACATAATGCTTACTTCTTGTACAGCACATTTCCTATCACGGTTACCTTCTAGCCTTTACTTCAAACAGACCTTAAGCAGTACTTTAACTACGACTGGTACATGCAGCCATTATGCATGTGCTGCACGCAACATGTTACCTGACGGACCTATAGTCTGTTCAAGAGACACTCACTACTGTTGGTATGAATGACAACGTTATTTCAACAGTTCTGTCTATACTGGATCAGTCATTTATCTTTCACGGTTAATGACAACAAAGAAATATACAAGAGAAGTACATGCAACCCCAACAGCATGTGAAAAACAAGAAAACAACCTGAATAAAATAATTTGACAGTAGAGTGCTGTGTGTTTCTCCAAACATTCTCATGAATTCCTGACGTATTTTTCCACTAGACCATAATTTCTCAGTACTGTAGGCTATATCGACCAGAACTATGAAGCGGTTCTAGTACACTTTCCCTGTTCCCTGACGTAGTCCTTCGCAATTACTATGGAAGTAATTCTCTTTTGCGATGTCTGTAGTAATCCAACGTCAGTTTCTTGGTTATATCTTAGTTCAGCTATGATGGCCGTGTAGGATGCTCCTATTTACTTAATTTCAAGATTTCATATTTTTGAAAGTATTCGAAATTTATGGTGAGCATTCGAAAATATATTGGCATTTGTTATAACTATTTATTCTTTATTATTACTGTCATAGAATTTATTCTGAAAAATTAATAAATTTATACCCTAACAATATAAGCATATATTACATATAAACACTTCTGTTTCTTGCCAGTACTTTAATAAAGATACGGTCGGGCATGATATAAATCCCTATTGGTAAAATACTTTCATATCATACTGATATTATATTAACAGCAATAACTAATTGCAAGCTATTACAGCATAGTGAGTTTAAGTCATCTATGTTTGCGCAGGATATCGTCATTTTTGTCAGTGATCGTGAATGCTACATCATCGAGGTCGATGTCCTGGATTGGAACGAGCTCATCAGAAAACGCGAAGACCTTATAACGATTATTGTAAGTTGTGGGTGTGGGTGAAAATATGATGAAACATATTGAAACTGTTTTATACACAAACACCACAATACTGGTTTACGAGACTGGCATGGATAAATCCTGGACAGATTTAGGTCTATGACTATAACCTTTCCTACTGTTCATTTCAGCTGTAAACAAATTCATGTCTATGACTATAACCCTTTCCTAGTGTTCATTTCAGCTGTAAACAAATTCAGGTCTATGACTATAACCTTTCCTAGTGTTCATTTCAGCTGTAAACAAATTCATGTCTATGACTATAACCTTTCCTAGTGTTCATTTCAGCTGTAAACAAATTCAGGTCTATGACTATAACCCTTTCCTAGTGTTCATTTCAGCTATAAACAAATTCAAGTCTATGACTATAACATTTCCTAGTGTTCATTTGAGCTGTAAACAAATTCATGTCTATGACTATAACATTTCTTAGTGTGCATTTTAGCTGTAAACAGATTATTGCCTTGATCATAAATATTCTGGATTGTTTTCACTGAAATAATTGTATGCATGTTCATGATTAGCTTCCCGGTTATTTTTAAGTAAGGATGGGTTGATGTAGTTCTTGGCCCTTCAAATTTCTTATTTTCCACTGTGGACATATATCTATGATTAGAACTAATTAGTCCTATTTTCCACTGTGGACATATATCTATGATTAGAACTAATTAGTCCTATTTTCCACTGTGGACAAATTTTATCTATGATTAGAACTAGATAGTCTTATTTTCCATTATGACAGATTTTATCTATGACTAGAACTAGTTAGTCCTATTTATTACTAATGACAGATTCTATCTATGATTAGAACTAGTAACATTTTCCTCTGTGGACAAATGCATGTTTATGATTAGTAACTAATCATATTGTCCAATGTGAACAGATCAATGTCTATGCGTACGAACTAATTATTCAAGTTCAGCATTGTGAACAGATGTATATCTATGATTATGAACTAATCATATTTCCACTGAGGACAGTGAATGTCTACGCAAACAAACTAGTCACAT
Source organism: Sinotaia quadrata (assembly GCA_028829895.1). Classification (NCBI taxonomy): domain Eukaryota; kingdom Metazoa; phylum Mollusca; class Gastropoda; order Architaenioglossa; family Viviparidae; genus Sinotaia; species Sinotaia quadrata. The sequence goes on from CM054180.1 coordinate 84,761,836, forward strand.
TTATAATATGAACATATGCCCGTACATTTCTTAGTTTTAGGTTAAGTCCACAAACATCCATTCATGTTTCCTATTCTTACAAGCTCTGTCGTCCCAGAATTTATTATATTTGTTCAAGTCTAGTTCCAGGTAGATGCCTGCCTCTACCAATAACTATTTATTTTTATTATCGGCTGGTCAAGAGATATGTTTTTTCCCTGCTAAGGCTAATGTGTCTGTTTTCTAAGGCTAATGTTGTGTCTGTTTTCTAAGGCTAATGTTGTGTCTGTTCTCTAAGGCTAATGTTGTGTCTGTTTTCTAAGGCTAATGTTGTGTCTTTCTAAGGCTAATGTTGTGTCTATTTTCTAAGGCAAATGTTGTGTCTGTTTTCTAAGGCTAATGTTGTGTCTGTTTTCTAAGGCTAATGTTGTGTCTGTTTTCTAAGGCTAATGTTGTGTCTGTTTTCTAAGGCTAATGTTGTGTCTGTTTTCTAAGGCTAATGTTGTGTCTATTTTCTAAGGCTAATGCTGTGTCTGTTTTCCGCTAAAGCTGATGCTTCACAACGATTAAACCTTACTGTCTGTATTGGATAATATATTTCCACAACTACTCTGCCATCTTCTCGACTATGCCTAATGTGTGTCTGCTCCAGAATCACTGAGGTTTACTTTTGGCTATGATATGTGTTTGCTGTCCACAACTGAAGTGTCTTACTCTTGACTAAGATCAACTCTTAAAAGATCTCCGTGACTAAAGTGTCTTACTCTTGACTAAAATCAACTCTTATAAGCTCTCCGTGACTAAAGTGTCTTACTCTTGACTAAGATCAACTCTTATAAGCTCTCCGTGACTAAAGTGTCTTACTCTTGACTAAGATCAACTCTTATAAGCTCTCCGTGACTAAAGTGTCTTACTCTTGACTAAGATCAACTCTTATAAGCTCTCCGTGACTAAAGTGTCTTACTCTTGACTAAGATCAACTCTTATAAGCTCTCCGTGACTAAAGTGTCTTACTCTTGACTAAGATCAATGCTTATCCTCAACCTTCAATTTTTATTCTCCTCTATGGCTGTTGATCTGTTCTCAAAAAAAAAATTCTCGGCTATGATCTGTTGATCTGTTCTCCACACCCATCTTGTTTTATTATCGGCTATGGCTTGTGTTTGGGTTTTGTTTCGGCCACGGTTAATTGTTAAGTTTTGTTGTCGTCTGTGGCTTCTGTTGGGTCTTGTTTCGGCCACGGTTAATTATTCAGTTTGTATTCGACGATGGCTTATGCTTAAGTCTTGTTTCGCTCAAGTTTACTTCTTACGAACCACAGTCGACAACTAAACGTCTGTGTTTGTGAAAAATCCATTCTCAGTATAAAATGACATTTTACGTGTCATCATAAGCAAAGTAACATGCACAAGATATATGCAATACATACGGTTGACAAATGTACATTTTGTATACTCGGAATCTAGGAATGTATATATTTTTTCTACCAACTTTATACAAATTAAAAGTCTCTAGTGAAATAAATAAAAGAATAACTAATATTATTTTAAATAATTTACTGATTTAATTTATACTTTATGCTATTTCTGATGACGTTTTCAACGAACGTATATTAAAAATAATTTGGCTTATATCTTAAAGCACAGTTAGGAAAAGTAAAGAGGAAACGCTAAAGGTATATGGAGTATTAATGAGAAATACCATACATATAGATAGTAAGACATGTTAACAGAAATATAAGAAAAATAATTTTAAAAGTGTGACGTCAACGCCATTTTAGTTAATGGTTATGATTTTTATTAATTAATTAATATTCCATAACTAATTACAAGTGATGAGAACTTTAATTTATATTATTAATAATTCTCCAGTAGACACCACTCGTCTTTCTCACTTGACAGATATGTGGGCGCTGTACAAGTTTTCTCTCTTTCACAACACTAAAGACAAACATTTACCGTCACACAATATTTCCATAGGTTGAAAATTTCTTACTAAAGGAGAAGATAAATCCATTTTTAATCTATATTTAGTGAGCCCCATCCATCCTCTTCTCCAACATAAGGTTATCAAGAAGGTCGATAAATTTTACAATAAATTTATTAAATCAACAATCAAATATATAAATGAAAATATAATGAAAAAGATTACTTAATATCAGTATTTCCATGAAACCACGTTTGAATAATTGTATTCCCTACAGTCTTATATCCTAAATACAACTCATCAATTCAATACAAATTACAGGATAGTTTTATCAGAGAAGAGAAATGGAGTTATTAGAGACAAGCAATACTAGTTTCTATGTAGCCTGATGTAGGCGCTGTCTCAATAGTCTTTCATGTGCTATTGCAACAAAGCCACAGTTTTATTGTCGATGTAAATTTCCACCTGTTTCCTCCTCTCCTAGTAAAATCATTGATATGCCGCTTATTCTCTGATGGCTCACTCAAGCAGAACACCAATTGAAGTAATTTCCAATACCTTCCTTTTACCAGAAATTGCTCAGTGCGGTCAGTATACTTTCCTACCATACATCAATAGAGTGTAGTGTATTTACATACTGCAGTATACTTTCCTACCATACATCAATAGAGTGTAGTGTATTTACATACTGCAGTATACTTTCCTACCATACATCAATAGAGTGTAGTGTATTTACATACTGCAGTATACTTTCCTACCATACATCAATAGAGTGTAGTGTATTCTCCACATTTACATACTGCAGTTGTTTGTTTCCCACTGTCCACCACAGTCATAGCAGTTTACAATCAGTGAACCAGGAGATTCAAATAGCACAATGAGAGGCTGCTTTACCCTGAAAAATATAATCAAGGATCAAACGTTTAAGTTTCCAGTTTATCGCTTTATAACTCAATTCTTTCTTACATTCGAGCTTCAACTTACAGTTTCCTGCAACAGTTTTTATTAGTCCGATACACGCACACAGCATAATAAATACAGCGTATGAAAAATTATGTTAAGTGTTTAGCATACAATATATGAGCATTTTACTTCAAACATTTGTAGAAATAATAGTCTACTCACATACTATATCTCTGCATGAAGTGTAACATATTAATAGCAAAAATGAACGAAATATTTCTAAGTCCATTCTCTCTCAATCAGTCAGTTAACTCACCAGTAAGCTAACGGCCGCCTTTCATGACTGGACTTCTTGCCATACCAAATTCAAGTGATGAAACAACAGTAAGTAAACTTTTTATCTCAGCCCATTGGATGGCCTCGTTCTCGTAAATCTTAACCATTGGATAATAAAAATTACTCATCCAGTTGGACCTGGTTTGTATTACATCAGCATTTTCTAGCATATTCTCAACTTGACCATTTACTCCGACTCTGACATTTACAAAAATACCCCCCCCCCAAGGAGTGCCCAAGTTCGGGTCACTTCGACTATTTAACAATTTATATAATAATTAAGTTCAGAAATAGGGATAGGCAAATTTACTACATCAATTAGCTGTTCGAAACAAAACACCTACTAATCCCTATCCCCAAAAAAACAAAAACAAAAGAAAGAAAGAAAGAAAAGTAAATTTAGTGTTTACGAAGCTAATATATCGTTGTCGTTTTAAAGAAAAAAATACCTCAGCATATTATTAACTTTTAGAGATTTTACATTTTATTTCTAAATTTTAAGTTTAAAAGTCCTTTTATGCTTTTGGTTTCAATATGTTTAGGACGAGATCTATGCCCAGATTCAAGTTAATACCCGCGTCTACACCCTGACCCCAGAGGAAGCCATTGAAGAATATTTTGACAGCATTCTGGAACTATATCTGTGCCGTGGAAAGAAGCTCTTTAAAGTCGGTTACAGAGCTCAGGTCGATTATAATTAATCTCGACCTGGAAGACTTTCGGGAAGTTCCATGTGGTCTCTGTCTGGAACGCCTTAAGACACATCATTGGGAAGTAAAGACACATTCACCTGACTACTTCGATTCGCGTTGAGATTTGTATTTCCTGATATTTTAAGTAAACGGTCATTTGTCTGTCCACAATTTAATTTTAATAAATGCATGATGAAAATGAAGAGGAAGAGGTCTGAAACAGTGGCGTTAGAAAAGATGGACATTATGAGGAATATTTAACAAAAGTTTCGGAATCTAAATTTATATCAGGCTTCAAAAAGATATACGTTTGAATAATTACAAATTTGTCTCTCGGTATTATTATATTTATGATTCTGTCTCATTACACTAGTCTAAGCCTCAATTACGTGTTAGTATCGGTTCTCATTATTATAAGCAACAGTCACGTGATTCAAATCAACAAAGGTATTTCAAAGTAATATATGTCAGGTGATCATTCAAGAAAGTGGCACAATATATGAATAAGGTACACCAAAGTAACTTCCTTTTCCAATTTAATGCACATTCCAGCAACCATGACATTATGGAACTTTAACATATATAAATAACAAATTTATCATTACATTAAAACATAAAAGAGCTGTGGATTGGTACATATTGATGCCGACATTTTGTGGGGAATCTTCAACGCCTCCTTAAAAAGACTATTTTCCGCAGACCCAGGACTGTCTTTTACTAAATGACTGTTAAACGTGATCTAAGACATCACCATATGTTCTTCATTTTGTGACAATTATCTTACTTAATGACTTTAATGGTTTGACTTGATTAGAATGGATAAACCCCTCCTACAAACTCATTGTCTAGAACAACATAGATTCATTCGAAACATTTTTAAAAAATCAAATAAATGACAATGAAACGATACATTACAATGCACAATACAACCTAGAAATAATCCAATGTAATAACAGTGATAGCAGTGGAAACTAACTTTATAATATAGTGATAGCAGTGGAAACTAACTTTATAATATAGTGATAGCAGTGGAAACTAACTTTATAATATAGTGATAGCAGTGGAAACTAACTTTCTTTCTCTCTCCGTAATGAACAAAAGCATTGAACTGCCCTGAGCGTTAGTTTACATCACGGGACGCAGTTATTCTAAAGCAAGCATCACACTTTTACATGTTTGGATGTGGATTCATTAATTAATCCATTTCTACAGCAAAGGTTCGCTAATAATTATAAAAATGACAAAATTATTATTAAAAATGACAAGTAGTGGCGAAATAAGAAATGAAGAAATCAAGTAGGCCTAATATTTAGACATATACGCTTTATTTGCAAGTGAGATTCGAAGTTATGCGAGCTCAGAGGTCTGACATTGCTGATTTTAGAGAGAGAATGAAGTGCCAATTCCAGTGGTTTCACTCTCTTGATGTTAGTCGCACTGCGGAGTCTATGAATAAATAGCTTCTTTGTTTGGACGTGTGTGTGTGTGTGTGTGTGTGTGTGTGTGTGTGTGTGTGTGTGTGTGTGTTTAAAATTCTGTTCAATTTCCGTTATTTCTTTTAAGCGACTACTTTATTATGGGGAGCGATTGAACTCATTATTTCTCCTATTCAGAGAAGTCAACGTATTATAACCTGACGTAAGGTCATACAGACAGATGACGTAATTTGCTGCAGATTAAAATGACGCAAGGACGAAATATTAATACAAAGTTCATAGCTCACAAAAATTCAGCATTCTTTGACAAAATGACACTAGGTCCTAGAATCAACCATATAGCATGACTTCTATCTATCTATCTATCTAGATCTCTCTCTCTCTCTCTCTCTCTCTCTCTCTCTCTCTCTCTCTCTATCTATATATATATATATATATATATATATATATCCCTTAGCCTTGTCGACCCCTGGGGCACCACTGATGACCAAACAACCAGTTTCTTCCATTCAATTCTGTTCTGTGCTAATCTTATCGTATTGCTCAGCATGACGTAGCCTTCTCTAATTGGGCGTACACATATGCAGGTTGCAAAAGAAAAATAAGAATTTACCGACCCAGATAGCATACTTACGCCAATGCTTGTCATAATATGGGATAGGATCTACTCTCTCAGATGGGAGTCTTACAATTGACGAGATTTAGAAGCCATCACCAAACTAACAATTCAGCACCACACCAAACTAACAAGTCAGCACCACACCAAACTAACAAGTCAGCACCACAACTAGCAAAACGTCAGCACCACACCAATCTAACAACACCAGTCTAGCATCAAGGAAGCACCATATCAGCACAGCTGAGTCTGTACATAGAGCTAACCTCAAATCAGACCTACTCAGAGCAGAAAGAAGTCTCAAATTGGATCCAATCAGAACCGAAGTATACCTCTAATTAGACTCAGTCAGAGCAGAAGTAAATCTCAAATCAATTCAATCAGGGCAAAAGCAAATCTCAAATCGAATTCAATCAGGGCAAAAGCAAATCTCAAATCAATTCAATCAGGGCAAAAGCAAATCTCAAATCAAATCCATTCAGAGAAAAAATGCAAGCGTCAAATCTTTAACCTTTCAAAACAGCAGCAAACCTGATCTCTCCCAACTGTAGAATGAATGAATGGCATTTAGTATTTACGCATTTCAAATTCTAATCTCTTCCATCTTCCTTCACACACTTCAAAATACATTGTGTCTTTAAAATGTGCCTTTTATATTTTCACTCCTTCTGAATTACAACATAAAAAATATTATTTTACAATGAAAACGGTAACAGAAAAACTAACATTAAGGAAAAAAAGAAAATCATTATTACACACAAATATCAAATTGCATATTTACCTGTGGTATATTTTCTAATGTGCCTGGAACATGGAAATCAAATGGTTCTAAAAGTTTTATCAGGGGCAGGTAATTTAACACAAACTACAAAAATTCTCTTACTGAACGTTGTTTAAAATTAGGTATCCAATGAAACTTAATTAAATCTGGGCATTCCTTCTAGAATAATGATTTACTAGTTGTATTGATATTGATCAAGAAGATCCTTCAAGAGAGGCTAACCTTTTAGTGGCCATGCTTTAGTCACGTGATCTTGGCCATCTGGCAAGGTATCTTATATATATATATATACAAAAAATCAAGCATCGGCAATCAGTTAACTCATCGTTCTGGCTTGGTGTCATCATTGTTATATGTTTATGCATGGCTACATATGTAAAACAGTTGGAACGACCAGGCAGACCTTACAGTCGTTTTAATAATGCAGTAAAGGCAGATAATTGTGTAGCTATGAATAAATAGCCGATCTGCCTGATCTTCATATAAATTATAATTTATATGAAGATCAGGCAGATCGGCTATTTGTGAAGAAATAATAACGTGTTTAATTTTTTAGTACGTCATGACTGAATTTGTATAACGTTTCAAAAGAAAAGTCATCACTAGGCAAAGTAATTGGTTATAGTGTGGCCTTGTTTTCTTTCCTGCCAGTCATTGATCGCTGGTGGCAAGCAGCTGTGCGTAGCATTTCAATTAGGGAAAAGGGCAGGGTGTTTCTTGTATTGTCTTGTATTAAGTGATCGTTGTACAAGTAATTAGGGAAAAGGGCAGGGTGTTTCTTGTATTGTCTTGTATTAAGTGATCGTTGTACAAGTAACGCGTCCTAAATTAGTTATAAATAGCCTTGCCATGTTCACTGAACCATGTTGTGTCTTAAATTACTCACAAACAGTCCTTGCCTTGTTAATCCTTTCATATTGCATTTTAATTTACTCAAACGTCTATTGTCCTAATTTACTCACAAGTCTATCTTATTCATTCAAAGTTCTATTGTCTTAATTTAGTCACAAGTCTGGTTATACAGTCAGCAGTAGAGCGACTTAGATTAATCACAATTCTGACTCATTCAGCCAATCAAGTGTCTCTTTTAATTTTTTCCACGCAATGTTTCTTGTTCCGCTGAACATTTTACTTCAGAACTTATTCGCAGCTTATTCCGGGCATTCTCCATTTAATATTAGAAAAAGTCCAGATTTTCATAACAACCTTAGTTAAAATTATTTCAATCTTTGCCGATATATCTAAGCAAACTATGTGACAAAAAACTCGCTTGTAGGCTTCTACAACAAAATGTATTCAGAATAGTGTATGGTTAAGATGAATATACATGCGATATTCGATAGTACCTATAAGGATTACTATACTTTGGTATCGCATTTAAGGATTATTGCAATCCTGTAGCGTTCGTAAGGACAAGTATTATTTGGTGGTGTATAAGGATAACTATTAGACTTTAGTGTATGTCAAAATTACTGCTTTCCGGAAGTATATAAAGGACTGCCACTTTCCGGTTGTGAGTATAAAGATTTCTGTCATCCGGTATTGTTAGAATATATAAGGACTGCTATTATCCGGTAGAGTAGATAAGGACTGCTTTTATCTGGTAATGTACATAAAGATCTTTATTATTCGATACGGGCAGAGTATAACAACACTTTTTTCTTTAGTATCGATAAGAACTAAAGAAAATATTAGTATAGATAAATACTAATATTTTCCTGCAGTACAGATAATAGGTAAAGAAGTACTATTTTTTTTTAGTATCGATAAGAACTACTATTTTTAGTGGTGTAGATAAAGACTACTATTTTTTAGTAGTGTAGATAAAGACTACTATTTTTAGTGGTGTAGATAAAGACTACTATTTTTTAGTGGTGTAGATAAAGACTACTATTTTTAGTGGTGTAGATAAAGACTACTATTTTTTAGTAATGTAGATAAAGACTACTATTTTTAGTGGTGTAGATAAAGACTACTATTTTTTAGTAATGTAGATAAAGACTACCCTATTCGTTCGTCTCTATACATATTACTGCTAATCTTCAGTGTAAACAAGAATTGCTACCATTCAGTAGTGTATATAGGGACAACTAAATTTCAGTAGTATGTGTGTTTACATGGATTAATAACATTCTTCAGCCTATATAAGAACGACTTATGTTCAGTAGTATGTGTTTTTATATGGAGTAATACCATTAGGCAGGCTATAAAAGGACTATTTATGTTCAGTAGTATGTGTGTTTATATGGAGTAATACCATTAGGCAGGCTATAAAAGGACTATTTATGTTCAGTAGTATATGTGTTTATATGGAGTAATACCATTAGGCAGGCTATAAAAGGACTATTTATGTTCAGTAGTATATGTGTTTATATGGAGTAATACCATTAGGCAGGCTATAAAAAGACTATTTATGTTCAGTAGTATATGTGTTTATATGGAGTAATACCATTAGGCAGGCTATAAAAGGACTATTTATGTTCAGTAGTATATGTGTTTATATGGAGTAATACCATTAGGCAGGCTATAAAAGGACTATTTATGTTCAGTAGTATATGTGTTTATATGGAGTAATACCATTAGGCAGGCTATAAAAGGACTATTTATGTTCAGTAGCATGTGTGTTTATGTGGACTAATACTATTCTACAGGCTGTGATTCCAACACCACCTTAGTTGTCGGATTATTATTCAATCATCCATAAATAATTACAAGTCATGAGAATCTTAATTTATGTTATTAATAACTCTCTTGAAGACATCATCCGCCTCTTTTACTTGGCGGATATGCTGGTGCTGTAAACGTTTCCTCTCTTCCACAACATTGAAGAGAAACATTTACTGTCACACAATATTTTCATAGGTGGAAAAGTTCTTACTAAAAGAGAAAATAATCCATCTTTTAATCAATATTTAGTGAGCCCCCATCTACCCACTGTCGCTCCAACAGATGGCTATCAATTTGTGTAAGAAGGTCAATAAATTTAACAATAAATGTATTAAATCAACAATCAAATATACAACATACAATATAATCAAAGAGTATTCACATTTACTTCACAACAATGTTTGATTAACGATGGACAATCATTCAGTTTATCCTAGCATAGACATTAACAGTCAATTAGCATAAATATATAATCAACTTCAAGGATATCAACACAAAATTGAGAGTAGAGATTCAAAGAAATAGTGAAAGTCATAAATATATAATTAATCAACTTCAAAGATATCAACACAAAAACGATAGTAGAGATTCAGAGAAATATTGAAAGTCATTGCACATAAAACTTTTCAAAGATGGCGGTGGCTGTAACTGGCATATGTTCACAATCATGCGGTTTGCAACAAGTCACTCTCTTTCTTATTCAGGCGAAGACTTTGTGTCACTTCTAGGCATGTTACACAACTGTTCCAGAATCTTCGATGAGATCTCAAAGCACACCATAGAGAATCGTCCTGAATTTCACATGCACTATCAAGCACATCAGGAGGAATGTTCTCGAATTTTTATGTGTAGTACTCAACACCCATGAGGAACATTCAAAATAATCTTCATTAATTCTTGAGACCAAACTCAAGCCATCATTTCCGCACTATTGGCTCTCGAATGGAATCCGTAGGAATCATTTTAGTGCAACGCGCTTCACTGATAAGTTGACAACAAGCTGGATTCACACACCCTGACCAAGCACGTACAGTAGTCACTGCTGCCTGAAGGGAAATGGAATGCTTTCTCTGTGAAAGTCAAATTAATGCAGCACTAAATTTCGAGCATATTTCATCTTTAAACTCCTTTCTCTCTTAAAAACATTCTCAACTTACAAAATCCTGCAACACTTTTTTTAGCCTGATACACACACAGCATAAGAATTATAGCATCAATCAAAATTCACAAGCAAAATGTGTACACATAGTCAAATTAATGAACATAGAAATAATGATTTAATTGCATAGTCATTATCTAATTCAAATCATATAACAATAGCAAACATGTACGAAATATTCTATTCTTTCTTTATCAGTCAGTTAACTTACCTTAAGCTAACGATCGCCTTTATGACTGGACTCAAGTTATGTTCAAATTCAAAGTGATTAGAATAGAATACTTCTTCAGCAAAGAAATTTCCAGTCCATCCCCATTGGATGAAATTGATATGAACAAGTGTGAGACGATTAGTCAGAAAAACTACTCATCCAGTTGGGAATGGTTTGGATTGTGTCATCAATTTTCTAGTATATTCTCACCCCAAGTTGTTTACCCCAACTCTAACACAATAAATACCATCATAAAGAGTGTCCAAGGTCGGGTCACTTTGACAATTTAACAATTTATACGACAATTAAATTTAGAAATAGGGATATGCAAATTTACTCGACCACACTGGCTATATAAGAACTACTAATGTTCAGCAGTATGTGTGTTTACATGGACTATTACTATTCGACAGACTATATAAGGACTACTAATGTTCAGTAGTATGTGTGTTTACATGGACTATTACTATTCGACAGACTATATAAGGCCTACTAATGTTCAGTAGTATGTGTGTTTACATGGACTATTACTATTCGACAGACTATATAAGGCCTACTAATGTTCAGTAGTATGTGTGTTTACATGGACTATTACTATTCGACAGACTATATAAGGACTACTAATGTTCAGTAGTATGTGTGTTTACATGGACTATTACTATTCGACAGACTATATAAGGCCTACTAATGTTCAGTAGTATGTGTGTTTACATGGACTATTACTATTCGACAGACTGTGGAGAAAATGTCGACGTCATATCTGCCAAATCGCTAGTTACTCCTATATCACATACATCAAATTCAAACCTTCCTTTACATAGTGTAAACCATTTACATGTATTTATGCTCATAGTCTACATGCCGATAACCTAGACATCTACACGAAGCTTTAAGTCAGAAATAATTTTACAATGCATTTTCAATTGCCAAAATGATAATACCCTTATTGATCTAATGAAGTTTCTGTACTAAAATAAAAAAAATGGTGGTTACAGATTAAAAGGTGTCATCATGAAATGAAAGGCCGTTAGTATCCTGATTCTGATTAACGTATTCACGATTTACTTAAACACGATTATTACTGCCACTCTATTAACGTCTCATAATTAGGCAAGGAACCATTAATATACTCTTCCTACACTCTATTAACGTCTCATAATTAGGCAAGGAACCATTAATATACTCTTCCTACACTCTATTAACGTCTCATAATTAGACAAGGAACCATTAATATACTCTTCCTACACTCTATTAACGTCTCATAATTAGGCAAGGAACATTAATATACTCTTCCTACACTCTATTAACGTCTCATAATTAGGCAAGGAACCATTAATATACTCTTCCTACACTCTATTAACGTCTCATAATTAGACAAGGAACCATTAATATACTCTTCCTACACTCTATTAACGTCTCATAATTAGGCAAGGAACCATTAATATCTCTTCCCTCACTCTATTAACGTCTCATAATTAGGCAAGGAACCATTAATATACTCTTCCTACACTCTATTAACGTCTCATAATTAGACAAGGAACCATTAATATACTCTTCCTACACTCTATTAATGTCACATAATTAGACAAGGAACCATTAATATACTCTTCCCTCACTCTATTAACGTCTCATAATTAGGCAAGGAACCATTAATATACTCTTCCTACAATCTAAGATCTGCTAAGATATAAAACTTCTGATTACATGGAATTTCATTTTAAAAGGCAGTTTTTATAAAATATTTTCACCAATGTCTTATGATATTTACTCGTTAATTTCAACTTACACATAAATTTGCTTTTAAGTGCTATTATTTCATGTATTGAGTTAGTTTCAAGTGCTACTATTTCATGTATTGAGTTAGTTTTAAGTGCTACTATTTCATGTATTGAGTTAGTTTTAAGTGCTACTATTTCATGTATTGAGTTAGTTTTAAGTGCTATTATTTCATGTATTGAGTTAGTTTTAAGTGCTACTATTTCATGTATTGAGTTAGTTTTAAGTGCTACTATTTCATGTGTGTAAAAATGTTCAATAACTCCAGTTTGTGCTGTTCTTTGGTATTGGGGGTTTTCCAGTTTTGGAGAGGTTACATTGATGCTGCGATAATAATATAATCAGATGACATTTTGTGTATTATAGAAAAGTAGGCTTGTGTTGTAGAGATTTCCTGTGCATTATAGAGAAGTATGTTTTGTATTGTACATTTCGTGTGCATTATAAAGCGGTAGGCCTGTATTGTTGCCATTTCGTGTGCATTATAAAGCGGTAGGCCTGTATTGTTGCCATTTCGTGTGCATTATAAAGCGGTAGGCCTGTATTGTTGCCATTTCTTGTACGTGCGTATGCGCACAGCTTACCTTTCTTTTCCCGACAATTAACAAATAAGCAGGTAACAAATAAAAGTAATTCAATGCTCTTGGTGGGCTTGTGTTTTGTCGTTCGTAGATCAGATGGTCGAGTAAAATTTATCCAATCTCATTCGCTGAGGTCACCTGTCTCCAAAGAGAACTATATAAATAGACAGAAGGGGAGATTACCTGTTTCCTACAACGGCCTCTGAACTCGTGTCAAAATGAAGATCGTACTTCTGTCTCTCCTGGCAGCCATGGTTCCGGTAATTACTCATTTGCATTTCTTTTAAAATGCACTTTTAATTATTTTGTTTTACCTCTTACAAGCAATGCATCACCATCTTAAACGTCTTGCGTTGACAAAAATTCTTAATGGTATTAACCACGTCTTGCTATTGATTGCCGAGAGAATGTGTGAAGACACTAATTGCTTATAACATGAGACGCAGGCTATGGGTGTATCAGGAGGTCTTGGAAGGGTTTCAGATAATCAAACACAAGCGATAAGGCAACCACCATCATCTGCTTGACTGGGTTGACCGATAGTATTTTCATCCCCTCTTTGACGGGATTTTACAGATCATAATTTCATCACCTGCTTGAAGGAGGTGACCAATTGTAGGTTCATCCACCGCTTGACGGGTTTTGTTATCTTATTTTCATCCCTTTCTTGACGTGTTTGACCGATCTTGTTTTCAGCCCTTTCTTGACGTGTTTGACCGATCTTGTTTTCAGCCCTTTCTTGACGTGTTTGACCGACCTTATTTTCATCCCTTGCATAACAATACTGAATTAAACAATTCTCTCATAAAACAATACTGTATTAAGAAATGCAAAACACACTTAAGATATTTCAAGTTTAAAGAAAGCGATTTGATTTACGAGATATTTCAAGTTTAAAGAAAGCGATTTGATTTATGAGATATTTCAAGTTTAAAGAAAGCGATTTGATTTATGAGATATTTCAAGTTTAAAGAAAGCGATTTGATTTACGAGATATTTCAAGTTTAAAGAAAGCGATTTGATTTACGAGATATTTCAAGTTTAAAGAAAGCGATTTGATTTATGAGATTTCAGATTCGTTCAGTGTTGAAGCGGGCTTTCGGTTACTTAGCACAAATGTTATTCAGATTACAAAGGCAAAAGGAATTTTCTACCTTTGCGTCTGTGGGTGCGTACATGCGTGTGCGCATATGCGTATGTATTCGTATGGCATTTTCTAAAATTAATTCAGATATCTTTTGCTTGCCTTTGTGTGCATTTGTGTGTTTTATATTGATAATTCGGGTTGCTATATTGTGTGCATATGTGTCTTTTATATTGTATAATTATTTTTTCGATATTTTTATGTGAGTCGACAAATGTGTAACTGTATGCCTATCCTCCGTTGTGCGTGTGCGCGCATGCGTGAGTGTTTGAATAGCATTTTGTAAATTAATATATATTTATACGTGTGTGTGTGTGTGTGTGTGTGTGTGTGTGTGTGTGTGTGTGTGTGTGTGCATTAGTATGTAAGTACGTGTGTTCCTTCTGTTGCGTAGGTGTGTGTGTGTGTATTTGCTCTTGTGCCTGCGCAGTCAAACATTTCATTCACGGAATTCAAACTGTAAATAGGTTTGCCTGGAAGTGATGAATATGTTTTTCATTCAAAATCTTTAATAAACCGTCACCTTCTTACGTGAATGTGATGTCAATGTGAATTTACTTTCAGGCTCAATTACTAGGACTGGAATAGATGAATGTGATGTCGATGTGATTTTACTTTCAGGCTCAACAATCAGGACAGGAAACAATTGCGATTGACGACCTCCATGGCTTTCGTGTTGAATATGTTGAATATTTTGATTATGATGAACAGAAAGTAAAAGTAAGAGCTCTTGGTTCAAATACAGAACATTATTTTACTACTTCTTCTGTAATATCAAAACTCTCATTTCTACTTCAAATACAGAGCATTGACAACAACGACAGTCGCAACACTTATTTCATATACAGTAATTTTAGCACAAATACTGATGTATACTGTCACATAACCCCCTAATGATTATTGCTTATACAGCATATTCACCTACTGGAACATAAAGTCTTTATGCTTACTTCTTAAGCAGTTTTGTTTTTACAAGTGTAGCATACAACTATAAAGTATACACCACATTTCATACAATGACTGCGCTAGATAAACTTAAATAAACTTAAATAAACTTCTATACATTATATTTCTACAATGACTCCAACATAAAATCTAATATTCATACTTCTTAATAATATATTCCTGTTCCTATAAGGCCCTTGGTAGTTTAACTACAATGACTCCAACATAAAATCTAATATTCATACTTCTTAATAACATATTCCTGTTCCTATAAGGCCCTTGGTAGTTTAACTACAATGACTCCAACATAAAATCTAATATTCATACTTCTTAATAACATATTCCTGTTCCTATAAGGCCCTTGGTAGTTTAACTACAATGACTGAAACATGGAGTACGTCTACTATACTTTAAACACTATGGCTGTAATTACTGTCAAAATATTACTTGATAATGAATTAAAGTAATTACTGTCAAGATGCTAAATTATAATGAATTTAAGTAACTACAGTCAAGATATTACATTACAAAGAATTGAAGTAACTTCTGTCAAAATATTAAATTAAATTAAAATGAATTTAAGCAGCTAATGTCAAGATATTCCATTATAATGAATTTAAGTCAATACTTTCAAGATATTACATTATAACGAATTTAAGTCATTACTGACAAGATATTACATTAAAAAGAATTTAAGTCACAACTGTCAAGATATTACATTATAACGAGTTTAAGTAATTACTGTCAAGATAATGCATTATATCGAGTTTAAGTAATTACTGTCCAGATATTATATTATAACGAATTAAATCCTGCACGTTTGCGCAGGATGTCGTTCTGTTTGTCAGCGAGACTCAATGTTACATCGTCCTGACTTCTGACAAGGACTGGAACAAGAGTATCGGGAATATTGATGACCTCTACCTCATTTCCGTAAGTTGTGAGTGTGGGTGATGACGTTCCCTAAAAAATTACTTGTACACAAACACACCAATATGAGTTTACGAGAATGGCATGGATGAATGCTACTCCCATATGCAGATGTGTGACTATAACAGTTTTAATTATAGCCCTAAACATTCCAAATTTCCTGAAATAACGGTGTGTATGATCAGTTACGAAGTGAGGATGGATTCTCAACTTTGACCTTCCACGTCACAAAGTTATTTAATTTTGTACAGTATACAGATATATGTGGTTAGGATCAAGTCATATTTTCCAGTTTTCAGATGTATGTTCAAATTAATTTGTTTGTATTTTGCACAGCATATAGATTTCTACTATTAAGAACTAGTCATATTTTCTAGTTTTCAAGTGTATGTTTATGTGTATGAACTAATTAGTCATATTTAATTTTAGTTTGCACAGTATACAGATGTCTATAATTAGGAACTAGTCATATATTCCAGTTTCAGATGTATGTTTATATCACAATTGTTTTTAATTTTGCACAGTATACAGATGTCTGTTATTAGGAACTAGTTATATATTCCAGTTTTCAAGTGTATATTTGTGTGTATAAACTAATTAGTCATATTTATGCTGTACACAGACGCCCATAAACGTCTCAGTTGTATTTTAGGTCCGTCCACTTCTGTTTCCCGTTCTGAAAGGCTTTGGTGAGGTCTTAGAATATTTTATCATAATTTTATTTGTTTTTGTTTTCTCTCTGCCCATAATTATTCACACCTATTTTCGGTTGATCATGAATTATTAAGTCTTTATCTCTGATTCATGTCTGTTGTTCCAAATACTCATTCTGCTGTCCACTCTATTAAGATGTTCCAAACATTCCATTCTGATTGTCCACTCTACAAAGATGTTCCAAACACTCCATTCTGATTGTCCACTCTACATAGATGTTCCAAACACTCCATTCTGATTGTCCACTCTACAAAGATGTTCCAAACACTCCATTCTGATTGTCCACTCTACAAAGATGTTCCAAACACTCTATTCTGATTGTCCACTCTACATAGATGTTCCAAGCACTCTATTCTGACTTGACAACGACATGTATTTTAAAGCCGTGAACTATGTCTCACCTTGTCGCTTCTTCTCAAGCTTTCCCGCCTTTTTCTCCGCTAACGCTAAAGAATGTTTCACAACTAGTTAATATTCCTCTCAGCAATGGCTAATATGTGTTCTCTTTTCCACAACTAGTTAATATTCCTCTCAGCAATGGCTAATATTAGTCCTGTTTTCCACAACTACTCTGCCTTGTTATCCACTATAGCTATTGTCTGTCTGCTCCAAAACTATCGACTATAGCTATTGTCTGTCTGCTCCAAAGCTATCGACTTTAGCTATTGTCTGTCTGCTCCAAAGCTATCGACTTTAGCTATTGTCTGTCTGCTCCAAAGCTATCGACTAGCTATTGTCTGTCTGCTCCAAAGCTATCGACTTTAGCTATTGTCTGTCTGCTCCAAAGCTATCGACTTTAGCTATTGCCTGCCTGCTCCAAAGCTATCGACTTTAGCTATTGTCTGTCTGCTCCAAAGCTATCGACTTTAGCTATTGTCTGTCTGCTCCAAAGCTATCGACATTAGCTATTGTCTGTCTGCTCCAAAACTATCGAGGGATACTTTCGGTTACGGCATCTTCTGCATTCCACGACTAAAATGTCTTATTCTTTACTAAGATCAACGCTTTTAAGCTCTCCACGACTAAAATGTCTTATTCTTTACTAAGATCAACGCTTTTAAGCTCTCAACGACTAAAATGTCTTATTCTTTACTAAGATCAACGCTTTTAAGCTCTCAACGACCATCCAGCTGTATTCTCAGCTGTACCTGTCGAACGTTTCTCCATACATTAATTTCCGTTATAAATAGTGCTTGTTTCTTTTCCAAACCGTTCTGTTATAAATAGTGTGTTTCTTTTCCAAACCTTTCTGTTATAAATAGTGCTTGTTTCTTTTCTAAACCTTTTCAATCATTGTCAAAAATGGCTTATTTTTTTAAAGTTTACTTGTCCACTGTGACTTCTGTTTGAGTCTTGTTTCAGCCACGGTTAATTATTAAGCTTAGTTTAGGCCATGGCTAATATTTGGGCTTTGTCTTTGACTAAGTCTCCTATCTGTTTGTCTGTGTTACATACCAGCTTATATTTACAGAACCTGTCTCAACATGAGGATTCAGAATTTATTAGTTTTTGAACCTCACCTGTGTTGACGACAGACTGGTTGCCTGATTCAACCCCTCAGTCTCTATATAGTAATTACTCTCACTTTAGCACTCAATATAGTGACAGGCGAATCCGTGTTCAATGCACGGGTCGGGTACGTAAACTTAATCTGACTTATTATGCACAAAGAAAATCATTTATACGACTCAGCCCCCCACCCGACCCTCTATGGTCTCTCTTTCTCTCTCTCTCTCACTCTCTCTCTCTCTCTCTAATAATTAGCCAATTACACTTGCAATGGGGTGTGGTGTTCTGTTGTTATTATGGGTCACCCCAGGATGCGAGGAGATGATGAAACAATGATGATGGGACAATACGGCGACAACCACAGCAGAAGAGGCAGAACACGCAACACAATGTTTAAGTTTCCAACTGATCTTTATTTAGGCGACACACCGCCAAAACAAGCTTCTCTCCCTCCCCTTCCTCCTAGCGCCAACCACGCTCCTCTCTTGACCACTCTCAGACCACTCCAAGACCACTCTCCAAGACGACAGACCCTCTTTCACACACAGTAACTTACAATATAACTTAAAAATCCGAGCCGCAAAGGGGACTCCACTAGACTGAACTGAAACAGAGACTAAAACTAATGCTAAACTGATTCTTCTGTGCTATGGTACTTTCGTTCTAATATAAATATCTTTTGAACTACTTAGAATTAAATATCTTTATCTCTATCTCTCTATCTATCTTTATCTCTCAATCTCTATCTATCTTTATCTCTATATCTCTATTTCTCTCTATATATCTATCTCTGTCTATCTCTCTATCTCTATCGTTATCTCTATCTCTCTCTATCTTTATCTCTCTCTCTCTCTCTCTCTCTCTCTATATATATATATATATATATATATATATATCAATCTTCTCTATAAATCTATCTCTATATCTCTATCTCTCTCTTCCTTGGAGAGTAAAATATACGGATTACATCTTGTGTAATAGTGATATGCAGTGGATTAAAGAAAGAAGATGATAGATAAAGTAAACAGAGAGAAAGAGAGAGAGAGATCAAGCATTCAAAAAAAGCACAGACAAGGCGAAAAGGATAAAGGAGAAATGCCATGTTATAAACCAGGGATCGGCAAAGTCCGGCCTTTAGGCCAGATATGGCCTAGCTAGTATTCCAATCCAGCTTAATGCCCCGCACCCCGCAGTTATTTATTATTGGATCCGGTCTAATTGAATTGTCGTGGTTTTGTTCCCTTCATTACTGCTGGTTGCAGCTCAAGCTGGGGCCCATGGTTGATTGTATGAAACAGATGCGCCTGATCAGGGAAGGATAAATGTTGTGTTGTAAACAAGTTCACTCTCTGGTCTCGGTTTCATTCAACTCTCACCGGGGTCAAGACATGTGTCCTGCACACGTGTACTGTGATGTGTGAAGCAATTTTATTTCATGTTCATATGTTCATATTACTGACATCGAGTTCCTGCACAAGTTTGGTGTGGGTTTTTCCTGTGCACATTTTAAAAATTAGGGTTTTTTTTTGGAAGCAAACTTCGGCAAGAAATCTGCAATTTTCTTTGTTAAAAAAATGGTCAAAAATATACCATTACTAGGCTTGAATAAAAAATCTTTCCATACCCTTTCGACTGAGGTATGGGGTTAATCTGTTAATGTATTCATGACCTGTGGGACAAACGCAATCCAATCAAATGCGAGCTATCTAAATCACTCATTCTTACAACAAAGACTTCCAACGTGTATTGAGTGTGCTTCCCTATGCAAATTCCCAAGTGAAATCATTAAGTTTACACTAAATTTAATACTGCATTATTGATTTAGATGAGCACTTTAGTTGCTATTCTTTAAAGGGGTTATAGTTTGTTATTTTTAATAAAACAACCTCTCCTTGGACACCTTGTTTCTTCTGGCCTAGTGTGCCTTCTTGACCTCCTGAAATGACCTAATAGTCCGAAAAGTTTGCCGACCTCTGTTATAGAATGTAAGAAGTTTTAACCACAGAAATAAAAAAGAAAAAAGAAAAAGAAATGAAAAGGATTCAGGTAAATATTATTCAGTGCAGGAATTATTATTCTTGATAACAAAAATTAAAAAAAGAAACGTAAGATTAATTAACATCAAAGATTATAAATCCAAATCGCTGTACGAGTTGCACAAATTCTACCCCTTCCAACATTATTGTTTATAAAGCTACTTGCTCCTGCAATTTCTCAAATGAAAAAAAACTGACCCAGGTACATTATTAATTTATGAGATTTTACATTTTATTTTATATTTTATCTCAAAGTATTTTTATGCTTTTGGTTTTAATATTTCTTAGGACGAGATCTACGCCCAAATCAAGGATAACAGGGACATCATAACTCTTACCGAAGAGCAGGCCATTGAAGAATATTCCAGGAAAATTCTGGAACGGTGGCAATGCCGTGATAAGAAAGTATTCAAACTCCTTTACACGCCTGAAGTCTAATCATTTAATCAGGAACTCCTAGACAATCAGGAAGTTCCATGTCCATATGGACTCTTTTTGGAATGAAACTAAGACATGTCACCGGTATAAGAGAATTGAAGACACACACAGTATAGATATGACTTACACAAATTGAAGACACAAAGTATAGATACAAATTAGACATGTCACTGGTCTAAGAAAAGTGAAGACACACAGTATAAATACTTTGATTGGAGTTGAGGTTTATGTTATTCGATGTTTTAATAACATGATCTTGTGTCAGTTAACAATTTAATGTTTTGTGAATGCGTGATGAAAATGAAGATGAGGATGTGGATAGTGGTGATGATTGTCACAGTGTTGAATTGAGACAGGACACTGCATGTAGAGAATATTTAACTGTCGCTGTCATGGTATGTCATTGGTGATTTGTTGCTGACCCCTCTCTCCTCCTCGGTGGGTAGGTGGGGGGGTTAGACCAGTAGCCGCGATTTGCCGGGATCACATCGAATGGTCAATGACGATAACCACTCTCACAGTCAGACACCATGAATAATCTTGTGGGGGATAGGGTAACTTTATTCTGAGATGTGGGGTAAAAATGTGAAAGCTGGCGTGTGTGTGTGAGCAGGTGTGCGAATGTCATGTGAGGGACGTACGGAATGAACAAACAAACAACCGCGCCAACACACACTTTCGAAACTGAGAAAGAAAGCCCAACTCTTGAAAAGAGTTAACAAAGAATTTAATTTTAAAAGAAAAATGGGCTTAACTTTCACACGGTGTTAGTCATTCATTCGGCGACATCCACACATGGCATTCATGGGGTGGGGAAACATGAGCGATGAAAAATGAAAAAAATATGGTGAATAAACAAAAATAATAAAAACTATAAACGGTGATGACTCTTTTCACTACTGCCAAAAATCGAATGGCACAATACTTTGGGCGTAGCCCCAATACAATGCACAACTAGCGGTAATGACCGCAGAAAAATATCTAACCTTTTGAACAATTATCTTAAAAATAGTGGGTGAAAAACCCAACATCAACGAATGTTAATTTTATTTAGAACTGTGGTGATAACCGAAAAAATTATCCATTAAATAATTAAAATAATTATTTATTAAAGTCAAAGTTAAATATTCGTGAAAAATAGTTCAATGATGATAATATTTATATTCTAACTATCCTACCTATATAATTCACCTCTAAAAAAAGTTTTCCTACTTACTAGTGTTTGAAATACGCTGAATTGTTGACACAGGAACACATATCAGCACAAAAAAACGAAATAGTCACAATTGCTGACACGCTGGTGAACACAAAAAAGTTACAGTTACTGACATCTGATGATAACATGCTTGGCAAATAAACACGGCTCACTGAGAGTGCAGTATGTACACACTTGTGATTCTTGTCCCAAGTTGTATAATGCTGGAACACCCTGTTCTATGATGAAGAACACAGATGGCTGTCTACAAGACTACAAAAATGGAGCTCACAGACACCTGTCTTCAGCGATGGTTCCAAAATCTATCACAGAGGGCTATCTGCAGTGACAGTTCTGAAACATAAGTGGCGTGGAATATTCTTATCTGGATGCAGTCCTGATCCCCTCAGTCCTTCCCTGATGGTCAGCTACTGCTCAAGTCTCGAATCCAACGTAGAGTAATACAGACGGTTGCCATGAACGAATTGAGTGTGACAAAACACAAGTCCAACTCTATACTGTTTGTGGAGAATATTCAATTCTTTCTTCCCTGGTCATAAGGAATATAGAAAGATTGTCCAATAATATGAGGCCTCGCACTTCTCTGTAGTCCAGATGACGCACACTAAAGTAAAATAGCTCCCGTTAGTCCTTTTATGCACAATCAATTCTCATTCTCCCACAGATAAAATTCACCATGTGTATCCCTACTTTACTGACGCTAAGAAGGTGCATTACTCTGAGGCGCAATACTCCTAATAATATAATCCCTAATTAAATTTGTAATAAGAAATGTTAATAAAAATCAAATACATTTTCTACATATCGTAATCACAATTATTGAACATCTAACTTAAATGATTAATCAAATATATATTTTATGAAAATGTTCAAAACATTAAATTAGCAAACTTGCTGACATTGTATGCAAACAAAATGGAGTAAATGGAAACAAACCTGCCGACAGTGCACGTAATTAAGACGTCATTTAGCTCGCAGACGACACTTGCTAACGTCTGTTGCGTCACGCAATGGGCAAGTGGAGATAATCAAGGATAAAAATTAATTTTCTGATTATTCCCCACTTCCCCCCCCCCCCCTGTGACATTAACAAAGTAAAGATTCTCTAGGTGGTGATAGTTGTGACAATGGCAATAGACAAGATGCAGATTGAAAGGAATATTAAACAAATATCAGAACGTACTTTGGGTGAAAGTGATAGTGGCGATTAAAAATTAAATTTGAAAGAAATGTTTATCAAAGTTCACAATCTAAAACCCCTAACGGGATTATATAATATTTCAGTCTAAAGAAGAGAAACGATTTAATTATTATGAAGATCTTACATAATTAATTTGTATCTGTCAGTATTATTATACTTGTGATACTGTCTTATTAAGCTAATCTCATGGCATGCCATAATTACATGTGAACACCTATTGAGTGATAATGAACAACAATTATTCGCTTCGAATGAGGAAAGATATTGCAACAGTAAAATAAAATATGTCCGATGATTACTCGTTCACGTGACACAAGATGTTATACACACATTGCACACACATTGCACACACATTGCACACAAATTGCACACACATGCAAAGGGAAGTAGATATATAAATAATTGTTAAAAGATTAAAGATAAGCATAACATGTTTGCAGACTGGTTTCGATAACTGCTGAATTTCCCAGGGGAATTTTCAACACTTTCTTGGATGCACTATTATAATAAGATTATAAAATACAATTTACTAAGCATAACGTAAATATATTACAATTTAGCAAGATACTGGAGAGAACTCTCTCACCCTCTCCCTCTCTCTCCCTCTCTCTCCCTCTCTCTCTCTCCCTCCCTCTCTCTCTCCCTCTCTCCCTCTCTCTCCCTCTCTCTCTCCCTCTCCCCCTCTCTCTCCCTCTCCCTCTCCCTCTCTCTCCCTCTCTCTCTCCCTCTCTCTCACCCTCCCTCTCCCTCTCTCTCTCTCTCTCCCTCTCTCTCTCTCTCTCTCTCTCTCTCTCTCTCTCTCTCTCTCTCTCCCTCTCTCTTTCTCCACCTAAACTGACAAAATTATTTAACGTGTCCCTCGGTCTTGTTTATTAATTATGCTTAGTGCGATCATCACATCCTTAAATGCTCCTTGTTGGAGTCAAACATTGCCCCAATTATACTGTAAAGATTCGATAGTCACCAAAACAATTATAGTAAACATGAATACCGAATTGGCGAGATAAGAAATTTAAAAAAAATCAAGAGAGTTCTCTGTTTACTCGAAATTCTTTTATGCGAATTCGAATTTACGTCACCAAATATTTAGACGATTTCCTTTAATCTGCACGCGAAACTCGACGAGCCAAATGTTCGATATGTTGAGCCAAATGTTCGATATGTTGAGCCAAATGTTCGATATGCTGAGCCAAATGTTCGATATGCTGAGCCAAATGTTCGATATGTTGAGCCAATTCCCGCGTTTTCAGTCTCTTAATTGTAGTCACAATGCACAGTCAATGAACAAAGAGCTTTTATATTATGTTTTGACATTGTGACCGTATGTGTGTGTGTGCACGTGTACTTGTGTGTACGTGCGTGTGTTATATGTCTGCATTTTAGTGGGAAAGTTTTGTTCCATTTCCAAGAGCTTTGTTTTAGTGGTAGTCTCTTTAACTCGTTAATTCTCCTAAACAAATAACTCACTGTAATATACAATTCTCCTGAACAAAGAACTCACTGTAATATACAATTCTCCTAAACAAAGAACTCACTGTAATATACAATTCTCCTGAACAAAGAACTCACTGTAATATACAATTCTCCTAAACAAAGAACTCACTGTAATATACAATTCTCCTGAACAAAGAACTCACTGTAATATACAATTCTCCTGAACAAAGAACTCACTGTAATATACAATTCTCCTGAACAAAGAACTCACTGTAATATACAATTCTCCTGAACAAAGAACTCACTGTAATATACAATTCTCCTGAACAAAGAACTCACTGTAATATACAATTCTCCTAAACAAAGAACTCACTGTAATATACAATTCTCCTAAACAAAGAACTCACTGTAATATACAATTCACCTGACCCGAGGTTATGCAGTGACGGCTTACTTTGCCGCAGACCAAAATGACGTAGGAAGAGTCGAGGAAACGAAATGCTAAAGTTCATAATTCATCTCAAATCAATATTCAAGCCGAATTTACCTTGGTTCAGGAATCAAACCATACAGCATTAGTGAAGTCTTCTGAAGAGGAGAGTGCATAATAAAAACGAATAGATCAAGCTTGATTTAATACGTACGACATAATATAATAATATCATAATATCGGGTCGAATCTGATCCCTCAAAGGGGAGCCTTTGATATTAACAATATTTGAAACCGGCAGTAACCTAGCAACAAGCCAGCACCACACTCAGCTATCTCCAAGCTCGCACATTCGAGTCTGCACATAGACTAATCCTCAAATAGGCCCCATAGACTAATCCTCAAATAGGCCCCATTCGAAAGAAAAGCAAACCTGGTCTCACACAACTGTAAACTATATGAATGGCCACTCAATATTTATGTATGCAAAATTCTAATCTCATTATACTAATTGTATGTGCCAATGACAGGGATTACATTGCTCCAGTACTAATTGTATGTGCAAATGACTCTGACAGGGATTGCATTGCTGCAATACTTTTATCTTCATTCACACACTTCAAAACATATTATCATTAAATATTTGCTTTTATACTTGCACTTGTACTGAAATACATAAAAATTAATTTACAATGAGAAGATGATAGAAATTGGCACATACAATTAGTATTGGAGCAATGTAATCCCTGTCATTGGCACATACATTTAGTATTGGAGCAATGTAATCCCTGTCATTGGCACATACAATTAGTACTGGAGCAATGTAATCCCTGTCATTGGCACATACAATTAGTACTGGAGCAATGTAATCCCTGTCATTGGCACATACAATTAGTACTGGAGCAATGTAATCCCTGTCATTGGCACATACATTTAGTACTGGAGCAATGTAATCCGTCTGAGTCATTGGCACGAACAGTTGTTTAAGATTTAGTATTCATTTGTAGCTCACTTTACTGATGTTTCGATAATAAAACCTTTAATCTAAATTAAGAGCTTTATTGATACTAAATTATGTCTTTCTTCTTATTAAAAGAAAATAATATTTTTAAAAAACTGTGCGTGATAAGCATATTTTAATACACTCGCGCACTGGCACCCCCATACACAGACCCACGTCCTTATAACTATTGTTTGTATTCAAATACATACACACAAACAATTGACATAGCACGTGAATTATCGCACAAACATATACACACAATTGGCACAGCGCGCGATTTATCGTGTAAACATATACACAAGCAACCGCTTGGGGGCGGGGAGGTGGGGGCTAAATAAGCTATCCTATTAACACCGATTGAAACCTTGTTTCTTAGAAGGTCGTAATTTCAAAGGGAAACAAATCTTGAATACAAAGTGCACATTAAAATGCGAGATGATATAAAGTAACTATCAGTACCTACGTCGTAATCCTAGATCTCAAAAGTCGTCAAACTTTTTAACTCGGCATTACGATCTCTAAAAATCGTTTACAGTTCCATGCCGTTCAAAGCACAATCTTCCCACTCTGAAGTATGAGTTTAAGTTTTTTAAGGACTGAAATTATGTTTGTAAGCGTTTTCCATACTGATATAAGTATTGTCGGTGAATCAGATTTCTACCAGCTATCTTTGCAGTTAACGCTTGGACCAATCAAATCGCCCCTAGCAAACCAAGCATCGCTATGGTAACTTTACGAACAGCTGTTTTATGGTATTTGAAAACGGAAAAACGGAAGTGAACTCTTTGCATTAAAGCAATATACCTAGTGATAGAGTGCATATAGATATAGAGTGATTTAAATTTATTTATTTATTATTTATTTACAGAGCTTGAACTCAGACACTATCACAGACATTTTACATTTTGTATCGATGCAATAATTGATTTATCAGCAGATTTTCCTAACTCCAGAGATATAGTTTATTCGATTGACAAAATATAAATGGAAAGACAAGTCTGTTCTTAATTATGGTAATTTTCCTTAACTCCATAGTTGTAGTTTATTCAATTGAGACAATCTAAATGAAAAGACAACTCTGTTCTTAATTATCGTAATTTTCCTTAACTCTAGAGTTGTGGTTTATTCGATTGAGACAATCAAATGGAAAGAATGTTGTTCCTGAACATGTGAGATGGGCATTTGGAAGTTAAGTTTCAATGTAAGAGTTTCCAGTTCGCTAAACCTGAGGTTTGTTATGACAGAATATTTCTCCGAAAATTACAAGTGTAAAGTTGAAATCTATCATATGCCAATAATACGCCTACACTTAGTAGACAACACCAGCATTTCTCAGAATTAAGTGACTCAAGTAGCCTCATGTTTACATGTTCACTTTTAACTGGCATTTCTTTCCTCATTCGCAAGATCTCATTTGAAGGCACGCTCTAGTATTATGTTAATTTCGTCCATTCGTTCCTATAACAAGCATATAACAATGTACTTGTCTCCAGATGGCTGCACTGTCATTGATAATTTAATTAATGAATTAAGTTATTAATCCAATCATGATATCATTTACTCACAATGAAAAGGCTTGTTAGATGTTAATGGTGCTATCAAATCAATAATATTCTTAAATCGATATAAATTTTCTAATGATTATCGCACAAATGTTTTCAATATATAAGGTCGCCTGAAGACAGCCTTTACTTGCTTATTTTTCAAAGTCGCCAATACGCATGCGTTAAAAATGCCGACTTGCAAGCCGGCTGACGGAGAGATGAATAAGCCAAATGTCAGGATAGATAAATAAATACGTTATATACTGTACTTCAGATATGTGCGTGTACGTGTACTTTACACAATTACCCCACCCAAACCAAGACAATGGGAGCCGCGTCTTACCTGCGGGTGCTCAGGAAAGTAATCTTGGACCTAGCCATATGTTTGCAGCTCGACCTGTTTTCGTCACACAGTAAGACGCTATAAAGGGAGACAGTCCATCAGCATTTCTCTTCTCAAACTGCCAGCATGAAGATCGTTCTGTGTCTGCTGAGTGTGGCAACGGTAAGTGAGGCCTCCATTTCTTAAGGAAAAGATTTATAATGACGTCAATAGGCAATTAAATAAATTGAATTTCACGTTTGTTTTAATTAAAAATAAATATACAAAATCAAAACATTTGGGTTTTTTCACTCTGTAGTTCGGCCACATTGAAACACTTTACCTAATGAAAGCAATATACAAATTCATACTATGCAATAAAATATTTCTTCATGTGTATTCATAATAATATCAGTACTGCACACTTTTTAGCACGATTTTACTCTCGTTTTATTTGATCTTCTTCACGTGCTTTGCAAGTAAATTGTCTTCAATCATAAACTGTTTCAGTACATTCCAGATAAACGTCTGGTCTTGTTAAGTGTCAAATACAAGTAAAATTGTGTTCGACTAAAAACTGTTTCATTACATTTCAGTAAATGTCTAATCTTGTTATATGTCAAACACAATGAAAACTCTAAACTACATATCTTTAAAGTAAGTAACTAATATTTATAATTCTTTATCCCTTTATTATGGCTCACCCCCAGTCAGTTGAATCTCTGGGCGTGCTACAAACAATTATGTAACAACGGGTAAGATAACAATAAATTTAATAGCAATTCAATTAAAATAGAAGAAAAATTAACAATTACGATTCTCAACTATCAAGAGTGTATTATCGTGCGGCCTGGGTAATTAATCACACACTGTCTCTGAGTTCTGTGTCTCATTTGATACAATGACTTATAGTTCATATCACAGTTGAACACGTTGCCATTGATTAATGGATATGGCGCTGACATCACAAGTCAACTAATGGCTTAGCATTACGTCACGGTACGGAAAGCAAATGACTATATATGGGCATCTATATCCGTCCATCAACCTGTCATTCACCTCTGGCTTACTCTACATTCTTTAACGCATAAATAACTTATTGCATCAGCAAGCTTAATTGCTTAACCGAAGTCTACTCAATAATTATACAGACAGTAGAAATAGCGAATACTTTAATGATTTTAGAATTATGAAAAATAAGGTATATAATAAGCATAATTTGTTTAATATATTCTGACAACTTTGCATCTTTGAATTCCAGGCCCAATTTCTGTTTCCGGGTGAGTTTCTACCCACCATTGACTTATATCACGAGTTCGGGGTGCAGTATGACGACACACACGTAATTAATTATTTATTTTAATTCATTTGTTTCGTTTTTCTTGTATTTTTATTTACGATTTTATATGTTGCTGGTAACTACTACAGAACTCTTAATGCGGTTTTACACGCAGGCCATTCCCTCATCCTTTAGTGTAGATCGTACCCTGACAGCTGTGTATATTTATGCAGTTTTGATAAACTTGATGCTGTGTGGCATGTCAGTATAAGGAATTCTCTTGAGAAATATGCAGACTTTCACCTTATGCAATGTGTATCAACAGATCGATCTCTCAAATACGCACACACGCACGCACGCGCGCGCGCGCACACACACAGATAACTTTGTGTGACGTTATAGATCTAGAGTGTTTACTTCAGTAAATACAGACTTTAACCTTGTGTGACGTTATAGATCTAGAGTGTTTACTTCAGTAAATACAGACTTTAACCTTTTGTGACGTTACAGATCTAGAGTGTTTACTTCAGTAAATACAGACTTTAACCTTTTGTGACGTTATAGATCTAGAGTGTTTACTTCAGTAAATACAGACTTTAACCTTGTGTGACGTTATAGATCTAGAGTGTTTACTTCAGTAAATACAGACTTTAACATTTTGTGACGTTTCAAGACAAGACTTTCTCCATCGATGACACAGACGTGAAAAGTTTCTGAATCGGATCTTTCCGAAAATATGAGATGAGATAATGCTTTTCATACAGATCACCGATCTTACTTTGTGCGATGTTCAGAGCCAGAGTTTTCGAGAATTTCACGAGACCCATTTCATCAAAGAAATATTTCGCCATTTCAACCTTCTTGAGTGTTCTCTCACTTGTGTCCTTTTAAATAAAACAATCATTTTCTCATTTCTTCCCATTTTTTTAATTGAAAGTCATTCAAGCCTTTCAGTACTTTCATTTTAACAATAATTTTTTACATAGGTCCTTCAGTTAAACAATCATCTGTACATAAGTCCTTCATTTAAACAATCATCTGTACATAAGTCCTTCAGTTAAACAATCTTCTGTACATAAGTCCTTCAGTTAAACAATCATCTGTACATAAGTACATGTTAACCCTTCGAGTGCTGAAAACCGTGATTGTATACTAATGAGTAAATGTTAGTCCCATTTTTACCCATTTTTATCTTATCCGGATTGTACTATTAATGTATAAATGTTAGTCAAGACATGACACAGATTAAATTGACTGGATTTTACTACTAAGGGATAAATATTAATCTTGACATTTTCTCTTATCTGGATTGTAGTACTAACGTACAAACGTTAGTCTTGACATGACCAAGTTTTACCTTGTCTTATTGTACTACTAACGTACAAATGTTAGTCTTGACATGACCAAGTTTTACTTTGTCTTATTGTACTACTAACGTACAAACGTTAGTCTTGACATGACCAAGTTTTACCTTGTCTTATTGTACTACTAAAGTATAAATGTTAGTCTTGACATGACACAGTTTTTCTTAACAAGATTGCACCACTAATGTATAAATGTCAATCTTGACATGACACAGTTTTTCTTAACTAGATTGCACCACTAATGTATAAATGTCAATCTTGACATGACACAGTTTTTCTTAACTAGATTGCACCACTAATGTATAAATGTCAATCTTGACATGACACAGTTTTTCTTAACTAGATTGCACCACTAATGTATAAATGCTAGTCTTAACAAGACCCAGTTTACATTATCGGAATTTTATCACTAATTAACATGACCGATTCTATCTATACTAGTAATTGATAGAGGTTAGTTTTATCGAAGTCATTCATAAACTCTAGAACATGGCAATATTTAGAACAGTAATAAAATCGTTTACACACCTCTATATGAAAGTTAAAGATAATCACTTCTGTTCATTGCATGCTTGCTTATTCTTGGTTTAACAATGAACTGTCACTAGTACCATTAAATGCGTTAAAAGAGTATTCCTGTGTTTTCAGAACCTTATTATCTTCATCAGCCTCCAAGACTGCTACCTCGTTGAGGCACCTGATAACGCATGGGATCGCATTGTCAGGAATGAAGAAGACCTCAATACTGTTGTAGTACGTACTTTGCACACTGTATTCCTTTCCACGTTCAACGAGACCTACAAACACGATACATACTAAGATATAGAGAGACCTATAAACACAATACAGACTAAGATATAGAGAGACCTACAAACACGATACAGACTAAGATATAGAGAGACCTACAAACACGATACATACTAAGATATAGAGAGACCTACAAACACGATACATACTAAGATATAGAGAGACCTATAAACACGATACATACTAAGATATAGAGAGACCTATAAACACGATACATACTAAGATATAGAGAGACCTATAAACACGATACAGACTAAGATATAGAGAGACCTACAAACACGATACATACTAAGATATAGAGAGACCTATAAACACAATACAGACTAAGATATAGAGAGACCTATAAACACAATACAGACTAAGATATAGAGAGACCTACAAACACGATACATACTAAGATATAGAGAGACCTATAAACACGATACATACTAAGATATAGAGAGACCTATAAACACGATACATACTAAGATATAGAGAGACCTACAAACACGATACATACTAAGATATAGAGAGACCTATAAACACAATACAGACTAAGATATAGAGAGACCTATAAACACGATACATACTAAGATATAGAGAGACCTACAAACACGATACATACTAAGATATAGAGAGACCTATAAACACAATACAGACTAAGATATAGAGAGAGACCTATAAACACAATACAGACTAAGATATAGAGAGACCTATAAACACGATACAGACTAAGAGAGAGACCTATAAACACGATGCAGACTAAGAGACTTATAAACACGATACAGACAGATACAAAAAGACCTATAAACACGATAGAGAGAGAGACAGATAGAATGACAACGGACGGAAGGATAGATGAATGAATGAATGAATGAATGGATGGATGGATGGATGGATGGAAGGACAGGCAGGCAGACAGACGAATAATGGATTAGTAGATAGATAGATAGATAGATAGACAAATAGATAGATAGATAGATAGATAGATAGATAGATAGATAGATAGATAGATAGATAGATAGATAGATAGATAGATAGATAGATAGATAGATAGATAGATAGATAGATAGATAGATGCTGAAGGAAGGGGGAAAAGATATATAAATAGACTGACAGACTATCTATCAAACTGGGACAGAACGTTATGCCTCATTGTGTTCAAAATGAAACTGTTCCTCAGAATGCTCTCAATCCTTGACAATGAAATTGTATCTCACACTTGTTTCTCTCAGTCCATATGTGTCTTGTCAAACTCTTCCCGCTGTAATTCAGACTTGTGACACTATCTCAAGTTAATTACACTCAGCCCATATAGTGTAATCTCACAATCATAAAACTGGGCCCCCTTGATACTTTCAGGAACAAATCTACGACCAGATTCAGTCTGGCAGAGGAGTCACCGCCCTCACAGAAGAGCAGGCTGCAGAGGATTACGGGAGTCAGGTGGAAGAGTGGGAATGCCAGGCTAAAGGCATCCACAGAGTCCGTTACACGCCTAGGGTTTAAGTTCCACAAGCGATGAACACAATCTGTTACACAATAGCTTTAATTTCAGTAGGAGAAACATTATTCATATTTAATATGTTTTATTGTTTACAGTTGAAAATCTTTTGATTCACTTATTTTCATATTAAAAAAATATTGTTCCTGTTTTTGCCTGCAATAATACAGGGAATAAAACCTCCTCAAAAATGTGCACATACAATGACTAAAGAAAGCACGAAAATGTGTTATTTATTAGTTTTTTCATGTTTTCTAACTGTAAAGAAAGAAAGAAGGCGAGAAGGAGGAATCAATCAATCAAACAAACAAACATAAAAGATGTTTTAAGAAGGGTGGTGGTGAGCTGGAGACGGTTGATATATAAGTTAATAAAGTAAAGAATGAAAACTGGAAAGGTAAAGAACTACAGACACAAAATGCTACAATATCAGAGTAAATTATTAAAAATTAAAGCTTTTAAACGTTCTTACAAAAGCAAATCCCTTAATCTGTCCTTCAACAAAATAAGGAGAAATTTCTGCCATGCTGATTAACTCTTGTTTATATTTCCATCACCTTAATGTTCAATTCTTGTTTAAATTACTAGTTGATAAAATGTACTACTCGTTAAACTGTTAAACTATAGTACCGTATAAAATGTACTCCTTGTTAAACTGTAGTACAGTATAAAATGTACTCCTTGTTAAACTGTAGTACAGTATAAAATGTACTCATTGTTAAACTGTAGTACAGTATAAAATGTACTCCTTGTTAAACTGTAGTACAGTATAAAATGTACTCATTGTTAAACTGTAGTACAGTATAAAATGTACTCATTGTTAAACTATAGTACCGTATAAAATGTACTCCTTGTTAAACTGTAGTACAGTATAAAATGTACTCCTTGTTAAACTGTAGTACCGTATAAAATGTACTCCTTGTTAAACTGTAGTACCGTATAAAATGTACTCATTGTTAAACTGTAGTACCGTATAAAATGTACTCCTTGTTAAACTGTAGTACAGTATAAAATGTACTCCTTGTTAAACTGTAGTACAGTATAAAATGTACTCCTTGTTAAACTGTAGTACCGTATAAAATGTACTCCTTGTTAAACTGTAGTACCGTATAAAATGTACTCCTTGTTAAACTGTAGTACAGTATAAAATGTACTCCTTGTTAAACTGTAGTACAGTATAAAATGTACTCATTGTTAAACTGTAGTACAGTATAAAATGTACTCCTTGTTAAACTGTAGTACAGTATAAAATGTACTCCTTGTTAAACTGTAGTACAGTATAAAATGTACTCCTTGTTAAACTGTAGTACAGTATAAAATGTACTCCTTGTTAAACTGTAGTACAGTATAAAATGTACTCCTTGTTAAACTGTAGTACCGTATAAAATGTACTCCTTGTTAAACTGTAGTTCCGTATAAAATGTACTCATTGTTAAACTGTAGTACCGTATAAAATGTACTCATTATTAAACTGTAGTACAGTATAAAATGTACTCATTGTTAAACTGTAGTACAGTATAAAATGTACTCATTGTTAAACTGTAGTACAGTATAAAATGTACTCATTGTTAAACTGTAGTACAGTATAAAATGTACTCATTGTTAAACTGTAGTACAGTATAAAATGTACTCATTGTTAAACTGTAGTACAGTATAAAATGTACTCATTATTAAACTGTAGTACTGTATAAAATGTACTCCTAATATTGTTACTACTAGCACTATAAATATCCTATCGCCACACTTTGGAAAACAAAATTATACCATCATTATTTTAGGAATAATTTTCAGCTAGGATTGCTGCTAGAACTATTACAAGAATTTCTGCTATCATATCAGTACTACTTCTGGTGCTAGTGCTATTCAAGCATTAGACTAACACATTTAGTGTGTGACTTAAAACGCAATACTAATACTACCTTTACTAGTAGTAACATTACTATCAGATTCATATGTTTGGTATGTAACGTTACTGAACTAAATGGAACATGTCTGGATGTTTATTATTTTGTTCTCTAAAGCAGATAAACGTGTGTTAAACATACTAGACAAATGGTGAGGATCAAATTCTGTTTACACATTATTCAACATTAATCTATAAAACGTAAAATATATTATGGAACTCACTATCTTCAGATATGTGAATACTATGGAAAATGCATGATCATGAATTATGCGTGCAGCAATTAATATGTCACGATTCCTAAGCGTTAAAGTAATAGTTAAAGATGCGTCACTGTATCTCAACCAGGTACATTCGGTTAAATAGAATGAATTTTATAAAAGCCAAACAGATTGGTTACAGAGCCATCAAATGAAAAAAGAATAGTAATAAAAACAAGCAAATGCTCTTTTCAATTCAGTTAATATGTGAACATGTTCATTTAGAGGACACATTGCCTTGAACATATAATGAACAATTGAAACTGTCAGAAAGGTAAAAATAACGGCGTATGGAAAATATGCTCTTGATAGATTATTAAATAAAAGTACTTAAATAATAATTTTATAAAAATGTAATAAATAAACAGACAGACGTGGTCTTCAAATGCACTGTACTAGATGGAAGAAAATGATAAAGAAAATCATTGCCTGTTAGCTATGAGACTGTGACATCTCTGGGCACTCTTTATGATTATTATTTATTAGTTAATAACACCTAATTACAAATGATAGAGAATCTTAATTTATAGTTGTTAATAATTTTCCAATAAGACCAGCACTCTCTCACTTGGTGGATTATAAGGGTGTGGTAAAATTCTACTCTTTTCACAATAATAAGATAGACGTTTTACTGTCACATAAATTTTCTGCTTACGGAAAATTCTTACTAAAGGAGTAATAAAAATCCGTCTATTTAACAATCCCCTAATCACCCACTATTACTCCAACATAACGTTTTAATATGTGTGCAAGAAAGTTAAAAAATGTAATAATAAATTTATTGAATCAACAATCAAATATGCAACATATCAGTATAATCAAAAGAGCGTTGACATTTACATCACTTAAAAACAATGGTTGATTAAACATTAAACACTTATTAAATTATCCTAACATAGACTTCAGCAGTTGAATTAAAATGTTGATATAATGTTTAATATATATAATAAAGTTCATAGATATCGTTTATCATAGAAATGAGAGTGGAGTTTGAGAGAGACAATTATAGTCAATGTACATAACCTTTTCAATAATGCTAGTTCTCGCTGGCAAGTGTTCACAATCACGCAGTTTGCAACAAGTCACTTTCTTCCTTATTAGATGATGGTCCAATGTAGCCCTTCTAGGAACATTACACAAATGTTCCAGAATCTTCAATGCACTCACAAAAAAACACCATGGAGAATCGTCCACAATTTCGTATGTGCTATCAAGCACATCAGGAGGAATGTTCCCTAATCTTCATATGTGGTACTCAGCACACTTTGGCGAATATTCAAGACACTTTCATGAATTCTCAAGACCAAACTCAAGCCTAAATATAGAATATCATCATTCATTTGCATCAGTATGGCGCCTAGCCCTGCATTATTCACATCAGTAAGGTGCCTAGCCCTGCATTATTCACATCAGTAAGGTGCCTAGCCCTGCATTATTCACATCAGTAAGGTGCCTAGCCCTGCATTATTCACATCAGTAAGGTGCCTAGCCCTGCATTATTCACATCAGTAAGGTGCCTAGCCCTGCATTATTCACATCAGTACGGTGCCTAGCCCTGCATTACTCGCATCAGTTCAGAGTACAATTTCTTTATCAAACTCTGGTAGGTGAAGAACAGGAGCTCGTGATAAAGAGTCTTTTAAACTGATAAAACTGGTTTCACACTCTTTTAAACTGATAAAACTGGTTTCACACTCTTTTAAACTGATAAAACTGGTTTCACACTCTTTTAAACTGATAAAACTGGTTTCACACTCTTTTAAACTGATAAAACTGGTTTCACACTCTTTTAAACTGATAAAACTGGTTTCACACTCTTCACTCCAGATCACTGTCTCTGAACTACCTTTTCTCATCCAATTAATGAGTATTTTGGCAATAGCACAGAATTTTAGAATGAATTTTCAGTAGTAACTGGCCAATCCCAAAAAAGATTTAACATTCATCTTCGAGGGTGGTCTCACCATCTCTTCAAGTTTCCAGACCTTTGAAGTTTCCAGCCATAAAAGACATTGCCACAGTGTGTGTCCTTAATAGTCAAGTTTAAAATATTCCAAAAGACATTTGGTCAGTCGAGTAGTAAGATTATACTCTTTCAAACGTTCAAATAACTTCCATAACACATGGATGTGTTCCTCTAGTCTTGGTAGTTACTATTATGTCATCCATTAAATTAGATACAGATTCTGCTTTCATGGATTTGATGAGCTATCTCATCATCTTGGTGAAAATATCTCATGCTGTGAAGATTCCAAATAGCATCACCCACCATTGTTATTGGCCATCTAAAAGGCTAACTTCAGCTTGTCTGCTTCACAACTGAAAATTGCCCAAAAACATTTTACAAGATTGATATTGGAAAAATACTTAGTTCCCATGAGTCTAGTAAAGAGATGTTCTGGTTCAGGCATTGGTTCAACTTAAGAATTCACTGACTTATTTAGTTATCCATAGTGCACACAAAATCGGTGTGTGCATACTTATATTGTACTAGGACTAAATGAGAACTATACAGTGACTCCGCCTTTTCAATCATATATAAGGCTAACATAGAATCGATTTCCTGCGTAATGACATCCCACTTAGCATAAGGTAAAGTGTAAGGTTTCATGCCAAGCAGATTATGATCCCGAATGCGACCATAAGTTCGTATAGATGTGTTTTTCCGAGTTTACTCAAGCTTATAACACTTCATAACTGTTGAGCATCAGAGTCTGAGAGATTATGATGATGTCATTGATAGTTTCAGCATCTGCTCAGCCTGTTTCAGAATTGGGTACAGAGGTGATGTGGTCCTCTATTATAATGGTAGCAACCATGTTATCAGTGCCTTCCCTATATGCCCTTTGGATCTGATCTAATCCCAATTCTTAAATTACACCCATTCAATTTTTCAATGATGTCATAGTGTCCTTGCCACAATACTTCTAAATTATTTCAGTGAAGCAAAATAGAAACAGCACCTGTGTACCAACTTCAATATTATATGCTTAAGTCTTTCAATTGTACAGACATGCTTGTCTGGTCATTACGTTTGCATACATTTTTGGTTGCTATTTGGCATGAAGTGTCAATACAGTTAGCAGGTTCAATCACATATTGGTACATACTTTTCATGGATGGATTCCATTAGCCCACTCTCTGTCCAATATTCTTGTAATCTAGACATGGCCCCTAACAGTTCTACTCTACAAGAGTTCGAAAAGTGATAAAAGAATTCAATCTTGTGGTACTTCATGCAATGCAAACAAAAGTGCTGGCAAATATATATCCCAATCATGTGGTCTTTCTACACATTTTCATCAAATTCTTGGTTAGAGTAGGATTCAGATTCTTGATTAAACCATTACACATACGGTGATAAGGAGTAGTTCTAAACGGCTTTACCCTCAAAAGTTGATTAATCTCTTTCATTAACTTGTCATGAATTGAGGCTCACTATTGGACAAGATTTCATCTGGAAATCCAACAGGCAAGAAAATGGTGAACAGTGCATATGCTACTGATGCGGAACTGATAGAACTAAGAGCTACTGCCTTAGGTATTGCATAGCGTAGTCAGTGATGGTAAGAATCCATCTATGACCTTGAATTGATGAAGGCATGAATTCTCCAATAAGATCGATGGCTACATGCCTAAAAGGAATTTTGATAGTCAGTGTTTCCCCTAATGAATGGGATGTTCTATTTTCCTGTTCACTCACCGACAGATATCACATGACTGACAGTAACGAGTGATGTTCATCATATATGGCCAATAAAACTCAGTCACCACACCTCTAAAATTTTGCTTCATCTGAGATATCCAGCAGAGGGTGGGTTATGAGCCAAATGCATTACACTCACTCGATAGCTCACATTCAATCCTTAACCTTTTGGTCTCTTTCCTCTCTTTCAGTCTGTATTCTTTTATCTCTTTCCTCTCTTTGTGCTTATCTTTCATTTCTTTATCTTCCCTTTCAATTGGTGATCGTTTACTAATACGTTCAATGACAATGCTGGATACAGATACCAATTAATTCAACAGTGTACAGCAGTCACTGCAGTCAGAAGTGGATAAAGATAACTTACAAAACAGGTGTTCTCCTTTCATAAGCTAACGATCGCCTTTATGACCGGACTCAAGTTAAGTCAAAACGTCAAAATAAAAATTATTAGAATATAGAACTTTCTTCAACAAAATATTTCGGTCCATCCCTATCGGATAAAGTTGTTATGAACATGTGTGAAGCTATTAGCTACTCATCTGCTTGGAACTGGTTTGGACTGTATCAGCAAGTTCTAGCATATTCTCTACCTGCGTTTGTTTACTCCAATTCTGACACTTACAAAAATATCATCATAAGCAGTGCCCAAGATCTGGTCACATTAACATTGGTAACAATTTATAATTATTAAGTTTAGAAACAGGGATAGACAAATTTACTGATTGATAGATAGATAGATAGATAGATAGATAGATAGATAGATAGATAGATAGATAGATAGATAGATAGATAGATAGATAGATAGATAGATAGATAGATAGATAGATAGATAGATAGATAGATAGATAGATAGATAGATAGATAGATAGATAGATAGATAGATAGATAGATAGATAGATAGATAGATAGACAGATAGATGGAGGGAGGCAGGGAGGCAGGGAAGGAACAAAACAGACGGACGGATGGTTAGATGGATAGATAGAGGGAGAGCAGGAATGAGGGGCGGTGGGAAGAATCGAGGGAGGGAGAGAAAGAGAGAGGTGTGGAGTAATAATTAAAGTGTAAGTTTTGTTGTTGTTTTTAAAAACTCTTACTAATCTATTTCATATTAAACACTGTAGCCAATTAAAAACAAACAATTGAATAAACACCCACTCATATTAAAAAGTTAAAAGAAACCAGCTATTCGACAGCTCGAATACCCGCTCAATTAATTTTGCACAACGCTGTCAATTTAATTGTATACAACGCTGTCAATTTACTTGTATACAACGCTGTCAATTTACTTGTATACAACGCTGTCAATTTAATTGTATACAACGCTGTCAATTTAATTGTATACAACGCTGTTAATTTAATTGTATACAACGCTGTCAATTTACTTGTATACAACGCTGTCAGTTTACTTGTATACAACGCTATCAATTTGGTGACCCGTCAAATGCGCGAACGACAATTGCGCGCACCGATAAATGCGTGATAGGGTTAGGGTTAGGTTAGAACGCGTCGTCGCGCTTTTGTCCATCGCGTTTTTGTCGGCGCGCATTTGTCGGTGAACCGTCAATTTACTTCCATACAACGCTGTCAATTTACTTGTATACAACGCTGTCAGTTTACTTGTATACAACGCTGTCAGTTCACTTGTATACAATGCTGCCATTTCACTTTTGTACAATGCTGTCTTTACTTTTGTACAGTGCTGTCAATTTATTTTTGTATAATGCTGCCAGTTTACTTTTGTACAATTCTGTCAGTTTACTTTTGTGTAATGCTGCCAGTTTACTCTTGCACAATGCTGTGAATTTACTTTTGTACATTGCTGTCAATTTACTTGTATACAATGCTGTCAATTTACTTTTGTACAATGCTGTCAATTTACTTTTTGTACAATGCTGTCAATTTACTTTTGTATAATGCTCCCAGTTTACTTTTGTACAATGCTGTCAGTTTACTTTTGTACAATGCTGTCAATTTACTTTTGTATAATGCTGCCAGTTTACTTTTGGACAATGCTGCCAATTTTGTAACACGATGGTTTACATCGTCTCTGTAAATTAATGAATAAATAAATACTTCTCTTTAGAACTGAAATACATTTTTATTTGATAGGCGAGTACTATCAGTGCCAAACTCTCAAGTTATTTCAGTCTGTAGTGCATTGCTATAGTTACGGGGAAAGAATTTCTTGTGTTCATATACTTTATAGAGTGCATCAGTGAAGGCTTTTATGTCAGGCTATAAGTGGGTTATCAGACTTTGAACAATTTCGCTTTTAGCCTCTAGATAAGGCAGCTGTATTACAACATGTTAGGAAAACTAAATTGTACTTTAATTTGTTTTAATGTCGAGTTATATTTCGTTATATTTTGTGTGGTTGTATATTTTCTTTTCGGGCCATGAAGCAATATTATACTTCAACGAGGCTGACATCTGTCCATAATGACTAGTCGGTGCTTTCAATTCAGTAATGTTCTTAAATCGATCATTTCCCCCTGATTTACTAACAAATGTTTAGAATACGTATTAAGGTACCACCTGAAGAAAGCTTTTGCTTTATTTCGGAGGCGCCAATACGTGTACATGAATGCCGACTTCAAGCAAGCTGAAGGGTAGATAAATAAACCGTTGTATACTGTATTTCAGATATGTGCGTGTTCTTTGCACACTGACTCCACCCAAACTTCAGAGTAGCCGCCGCCTCTGACCTGCAAGTGCGCGCGAAAGTCCTGGACCAAACCATATGTCTCCTGCTTTCGTCAGACAGTAAGACACTATCAAGGGAGACAGGCCGTAAACATTTCTCTTCTCAAAGTGCCAACATGAAGATCGTTTTGTGTCTGCTGAGTGTGGCAACGGTAAGTGAGGCTCCATTCCTTAAGGAAAAGAGTTATAATGACATCAATAGTCAATTAAATAAATAAAAATTCACTTGTTTGTTCAAATTAAAAATAAATATACAAAATCTAAACCTTTTTATTTCTTTTTTGAGGTCAAATAGTTCGGCCCATATAGAAAATCTTTCCTAAAGAAAGCAATATACGGATATAGATACAAAAATTCGTACTTTGCAATAAAATAACTCCATATCGAAAACCTCTGCATAACGAAGGCAATATACAACTATATTAAAGAATTTCATACTTTATGGTCATCTGTTTCAGAGCGAGTATTCATAACTATATCAATATTACACACTTTTCAGCGCCTCTTGTTTTATTTGATCTTGTATATCAAATTGTATTTAACAATTAACTGTTTCAGTACATTTCTGATAAATATCTAGTCTTGCTGTAAGTCAAATACAATTAAAACACTAACGAACCCCTTTTAAAAGTATGTATCAAAGTAAAACAGAAACGAAAACTCATAGCGTCATACTCTAAAACAGGGCGGTCCAACCGCAGTCCCGCGGGCCAAATGTGATACCTCTAAAATTGTTTTGTGACCCGCGGGTCAAATGTGATACCTCTAAAATTATTTTGTGACCCGCGGGTCAAAGGTGATACCTCTAAAATTGTTTTGTGACCCGCTGGTCAAAGGTGATACCTCTAAAATTGTTTTGTGTCCCGCGGGTCAAATGTGATACCTATAAAAAATTGTTTTGTGACCCGCGGGTCAAAGGTGATACCTCTAAAATTGTTTTGTGACCCGCGGGACAAAGGTGATACCTCGTAAATTTTTTTGTGGCCCGCGCTCACAAACAAAAAAATATTTCTTTAATTATGTGGTATAATTAATTTTTTTTATCATGAAAGGCCCGCGAACTTTATATTTTTGATTTATGCAGTCCTCGGGGTTGAATAAGTTGGACCATCCTGCTCGATAAACATATTCCCTTTAAACACTGGATTTTATCGACGACAACACGATTAGCTTTGGGTAAATATGTAATAATAAAACTTAACGTCGTTCATCGTTTTCTGAGGTAAAACTGAAGAGAAAAGTCACTTGACGCAATTCAGCTGAGTGTCACAGAGATTAGCAGGAGGATAAATCATTCTGTATGGAATCAAAACACATATACATATGTAATTCCTTTACGGATTAATAAGGCTCCCCATAACTTGCTTTAACAAGAAGAAGAATATAACGTTTTCATTAAATATATGTAATCTAAATCACTCTACAGAAGTGACTACCTAATAATATAACTTCTTGTTGAAAACTAGATTACTCATTTCTTATCCGGATTCCTACTGATGATGAATTGTTTAAAAGCACCAATGTAATTGAGTTAGAAGTAGTTATATAATATTTCTTAGCACGCATGCAATAAGTAGAAATACCATGCCGAGAGGTAATGGATTCAGTCATTCCTATTGTGGTTTTACTTCTTGCTTGCTAGGAATGATTAAGAAAAGAAATCGATGTAAATTGAAATTATTTTTAACTTTACATCTTTGCATTTCAGGCCCAATTTCTATTTCCGGGTGAGTTTCTACCCACCATTGACGTGTATCACGAGTTCGCGGTGCAATATGACGACGCACATGTAATTATTTATTTGTGTTAATTAATTATTTTCATTTTTTTCTTGCATAGTTATTTATTCTTTTATGTGTTTCTGGTAATTCCCATAGAACTCTTAATGTCGGTTTGCGGAGAAGGGTATTTCCCCAAACTTTAATGCAAACAGTACCCTGACAGACGTGTGTATTTGTGCAGGATTTTGTCCCACAAACAACACAGACATTATACTGTGTGGTCTGTTAGAGAAAGGAATTATCTTGACAAATATACAATTCTTCACCTTATGCCTTATGCGTATGATAATGTTTTTTTCCATACAGATAACATAAATCTTTCTCTGAGACAGTACATATGACATCACACTAGTACGTAATATGTCCAAAAAGGTTTTTACCCACAAATATTATAGATCTGTCTGCACAGATTTTCCCTCGGAATATTCTGACAACCTTGTGTGTCGTATGTACACAGGATTTTCTCTATCGATGACATAGACTTTGTGAGATGTGTCTAAGACATAGTCATAGCCTACCAAGGATTATAGTCGGTGAGATGTGTCTAAGACATGTTTGCCATAGCCTACCAAAGATCTTACTCGGTGAGGTGTCTAAGCCAGGTTTGTCATAGCCTACCAAAGATCTTACTCGGTGAGGTGTCTAAGCCAGGTTTGTCATAGCCTACCAAAGATCTTACTCGGTGAGGTGTCTAAGCCAGGTTTGTCATAGCCTACCAAAGATCTTACTCGGTGAGGTGTCTAAGCCAGGTTTGTCATAGCCTACCAAAGATCTTACTCGGTGAGGTGTCTAAGCCAGGTTTGTCATAGCCTACCAAAGATCTTACTCGGTGAGATATGTCTACTGAAAGCCCTCTCTCGTATAAGCAGACCTTATACATATGTGACGGTTTACATATGCTATGTCTGTTTACCTTTCCACTAGAGATAATATAACATTACCCATATCATGTATCTATTTACCTTTCCACTAGAGATAATATAAACATTACCCATATCATGTATCTATTTACCTTTCCACTAGAGATAATATAAACATTACCCATAT
This sequence comes from Sinotaia quadrata, assembly GCA_028829895.1. Classification (NCBI taxonomy): domain Eukaryota; kingdom Metazoa; phylum Mollusca; class Gastropoda; order Architaenioglossa; family Viviparidae; genus Sinotaia; species Sinotaia quadrata. Next base: position 84,806,099 of record CM054180.1, read on the forward strand.
CATGTATCTATTTACCTTTCCACTAGAGATAATATAAACATTACCCATATCATGTATCTATTTACCTTTCCACTAGAGATAATATAAACATTACCCATATCATGTATCTATTTACCTTTCCACTAGAGATAATATAAACATTACCCATATCATGTATCTATTTACCTTTCCACTAGAGATAATATAAACATTACCCATATCATGTATCTATTTACCTTTCCACTAGAGATAATATAAACATTACCCATATCATGTGTCTATTTACCTTTCCACTAGAGATAATATAAACATTACCCATATCATGTATCTATTTACCTTTCCACTAGTGCTGCGTCTGTTTACGTTTCTACAAACTATATTATAAACTGTGTTCATATGATGTGTCTGTACAAAGTTTTAACAGTAAAAACAAAAGAGTATATAGACATTCCCACGTGGTGTCTGTTGAGAGTTTCACCAAGAAATACTGTAAGCATTATTTGTGATGAGTGAATTCAAAAATTGTCCAATCTGTTTCGAAGATCTAATCACTTTGACATGTCTATTTTTTTTTTTTGCAATAATGTTTTTGCATGATGAAGACCATACCTAGGCAGTGTTTTAGATAAATTTATCAATATAAATTATACGTAAAAAAATAATAATCGTCTGATGTATCTATTCAATGTTTTGCCAATAGATTAGGCAGAATCAAATCAGACTTGCGAATGCAAAGTTTTACCAATAGAAAATGTATACCTTATCCATGTGATCCATATATTCAAATGTTTACCAATGATAATAATAAAGACTTAATCATTTGTCTGTGTATTCAAAGTGTTGTCAGTCTATAGTTCATACGTTATCCATGTGATTGTCTGCGTGGGATTTCCCAACAGATAACGTTGACAAGTATGTGCATTGTCATAACTCAACACTGGGATTTCCCAACAGATAACGTTGACAAGTATGTGCATTGTCATAACTCAACACTGGGATTTCCCAACAGATAACGTTGACAAGTATGTGCATTGTCATAACTCAACACTGGGATTTCCCAACAGATAACGTTGACAAGTATGTGCATTGTCATAACTCAACACTGGGATTTCCCAACAGATAACGTTGACAAGTATGTGCATTGTCATAACTCAACACTGGGATTTCCCAACAGATAACGTTGACAAGTATGTGCATTGTCATAACTCAACACTGGGATTTCCCAACAGATAACGTTGACAAGTATGTGCATTGTCATAACTCAACACTGGGATTTCCCAACAGATAACGTTGACAAGTATGTGCATTGTCATAACTCAACACTGGGATTTCCCAACAGATAACGTTGACAAGTATGTGCATTGTCATAACTCAACACTGGGATTTCCCAACAGATAACGTTGACAAGTAAGTGCATTGTCATAACTCAACACTGGGATTTCCCAACAGATAACGTTGACAAGTATGTGCATTGTCATAACTCAACACTGGGATTTCCCAACAGATAACGTTGACAAGTAAGTGCATTGTCATAACTCAACACTGGGATTTCCCAACAGATAACGTTGACAAGTATGTGCATTGTCATAACTCAACACTGGGATTTCCCAACAGATAACGTTGACAAGTATGTGCATTGTCATAACTCAACACTGGGATTTCCCAACAGATAACGTTGACAAGTATGTGCATTGTCATAACTCAACACTGGGATTTCCCAACAGATAACGTTGACAAGTATGTGCATTGTCATAACTCAACACTGGGATTTCCCAACAGATAACGTTGACAAGTATGTGCATTGTCATAACTCAACACTGGGATTTCCCAACAGATAACGTTGACAAGTATGTGCATTGTCATAACTCAACACTGGGATTTCCCAACAGATAACGTTGACAAGTAAGTGCATTGTCATAACTCAACACTGGGATTTCCCAACAGATAACGTTGACAAGTATGTGCATTGTCATAACTCAACACTGGAAAAAATATGTTCTAAACGCATTCGTTATGTTCAACAGAAATCAGTAAACTGATCTATACACACACACACATTGTGTCCATTACATTTCAGTGTACAGTAAACTGATCACACAAACATTTTCCCCGTCACATTTCAGTGTACAATAAACTGATCACACACATTTTGCCCATAACATTTCAGTGTACAATAAACTGATCACACAAACACATTTTGCCCAAGACATTTCAGTGTACAATAAACTGATCACACACATTTTCCCCAGGAGATTTCAGTGTACAATAAACTGATCACACAAACACATTTTGCCCAAGACATTTCAGTGTACAATAAACTGATCACACACACTTTGCCCTTGACATTTCAGTGTACAGTAAACTGACCTACAGAAACATTATGTCCATGTATTATATTATATATACAATAGCTCTCAGTATACAATAATCGGCACGCTCATCCGCTTTATATTAAATCAAAATGAACAATGTATTTCCGCATAACATCCACTTCCCAATGTTACTGATGTCCGATTCCATCAGGTAACTCGACACACTGTTTTAAGTAAACAAGTCAGGAGACCCATTTTGTCAAAGAAAATTTGTTACCATTTCAGCTGTGTTAAGTGTAACAATTTGTCTGTTATTACAATCCTTTGAAATGAAACAATAATTGCAAGTCTTTCATTCATTTGTAAACAATCAAGTTTGCATTCAGTCTTTCAGTTAAACAACCATTTCTACACGTTAATCCTTTTGAATGAAGTATTATTCTGTATTTCAGTCCTTCTGAATGAAACATATTTTACTATAAATCTTTTTGTTTCAATAAATTAATCATTTCTACATATTTATATTTTTAAGTGAAATTTCCCACGCATTTCGGTCTTTTAAGAAAATAAAGAAAAAGGAAAAATTTCATTTCACCTTCCGTTCTTTGACTTAAATGATAATATCTATTTGTAATCCTTAGTATTGCTTCGAGAGACGTGGAGTCACTGTTAATCAAATTGCTTGTTCCCAATTTGAGAAATGAGTATTTACTCAGTGCTAATCGTAAAGCTCCTGTTTCAATGATGTTAAATCAGTGCTCCTCGTATTGTTCTTAGTGTGAGTGATTTACTCAATATTCCTCGTATTGTTCTTAGTGTGAGTGATGTAACTCAATATTCCTCGTATTGTTCTTAGTGTGAGTGATTTACTCAATATTCCTCGTATTGTTCTTAGTGTGAGTGATGTAACTCAATATTCCTCGTATTGCTCTTAGTGTGAGTGATGTAACTCAATATTCCTCGTATTGTTCTTAGTGTGAGTGATGTTACTCAATATTCCTCGTATTGCTCCTAGTTTGATTAATGTAACTCAATATTCCTCATATTGCTCCTAGTTTGATTAATGTAACTCAATATTCCTCATATTGCTCCTAGTTTGATTAATGTAACTCAATATCCCTCATATTGTTCCCATTTCGAATGATGTAAACTTAGTACTAATGAACTTGCTCCTATTTTGACTCAGTTTTATCTTATCAGGACTGTGCTTCTAAAGATTACATGTTAGTCATGACACTGTGAGGGCAAGATTCGGCTGTTTATAAAAAGAAAGCACGTTGTTATTAATAAACTCAAGTACGTGGCAATACTTAAAACATTAATAAAATAGTTTTCAGAACTCTAGAACATTCCGAAATCAAAGACTCAAGTACTTGGCAATGCTTACAACATTAATAAAATAGTTTTCAGAACTCTAGAACATTCCGAAATCAAAGACTCAGGTACTTGGCAATGCTTACAACATTAATAAAATAGTTTTCAGAACTCTAGAACATTCCGAAATCAAAGACTCAAGTACTTGGCAATGCTTACAACATTAATAAAATAGTTTACAGAAGTCTAGAACAATCAGAAATCTAGAAATGCGAAAGGAAGAGAAGGGGGGGGGGGAATGTATCACTACTATTCAAGCATCCAGAAATCTTCCTTGTTTTGCTTACTCACTTCTTTCTTTCTTGCTGTTTGTTTGAATGAGGCGTTATTTTTTTAAAAGGCAGAATGACTGTCATTAAAAGCGCTAAATGTGTATATTCGTGTTTTCAGAACATCATTATCTTTGTCAGCCTCCAAGATTGCTTCCTCGTGGAGGCACCTGATAATAGATGGGATCCCATTGTCAGGAATGAAGAGGAACTCAACACTGCTGTAGTAAGTACTTGCACACTGCTCTTTTCACAAAGAAAATGAATGATTAACACAATGCAGAATGACAAATAGACAGACAGACAGACAGAGAGAGAAGGATGAATGGAAGAAAACATACATACATAGTACACTTAATGAAAGAATAGTCAAATAGTTATTTTGGAAGAGAATAATCAAATAAAATGCACTGAATTAAATTATATTTATATATATATATATATATATATATATAGGCTTTTGTAGTGATAAGATATGTAATACATGTAAAAGTACAGCCGTACAACTCACTACCAACAGAAATACAAAACTTGGGGAAAGAAATGTGACATAAAAATATCTTACATCATTTTTGTTTCAAAGCAGTTAGCAAAGTACAAACGGACACAATTGTTAGAGACAAAACAAGACACACGGAATGATAACCAAACGGACACAATTGTTAAAGACATGCGGAATGATAACCAAATGATTTGTAATGTGAGACCTGGCGTAATCAAGTTTTAAAATCAACAAAAAGAGAAATAAATTCGTGCCTAAGAGTAAACGCATCATTATTTTTTTCAGTATCGTAGCTATTTTCACAGATAAAGAACATAGAGTAAGCGAGAAAGTGAGAGACAGGAAAAACTAAAACCAATTAGGTAATCAATTTACATTAAGTATTCTGGACTAGAAACTTGTGCCCCAAAGCGTTAAACAAACACTGTCCCCCAGTATGGTCTCAAACCTTGGCAATTGAAATTGTGTCTCAGACTTGTTACACTGAGTTGACAGGTGTCTTGACGTGTCAAATTCATTCCGCTGTATCTCAGACTTGTGAAACTAATACCACATATATCTTGACTTGAAAAATTCATCCTATTGTGTCTCAGACTTCTGACACAACCCCCCTGTGTCTTGACTTGAAAGACATAAAGTTGTGTCTCAGACTTCTGACACTCAGCTCACATGTGTTTTGACTTGAAAACATCCCCTTGTTTTGTATCTCAGACTTGTGACACAACCCACAGGTGTCTTAACCTGAAAGACTCATACCGTTGAGTCTCAGACTATTGACACAACCCATATAGGACTTATAGTAATAAAACTCAGCCCATGTATTGTTAAATCTCGGTCTTATAAAACTGAGCCCATGCATTGTTATGTCTCGGTCTTGTAAAAATTGAGCTAATGTGTTGTTATGTCTCGGTCTTGTAAAATTGAGCTCATGTATTATTATGTCTCGTAAAATTGAGTTCATGTATTGTTATTTCTCTGTCTTGTAAAATTGAACCCATATGGTATTTTCAGGAACAAATCTACGACCAAATTCAGGCTGGCAGAGGACTCACCACTCTCACAGAAGAAGAGGCTGCAGAGGCTTACGGGAGCCAGGTGGAACAGTGGGAATGCCACAACAAAGGCATCCACAGAGTCCGTTACTCGCCCAGACTTTAAATTCCAAAAGTGGTTTTGCGATGACGACAGTCTGTCACACAATAGCTTTAATTTCAGTAGGATAAAGATTAGATTATTCATGTTCAGTGTTTATTGTTGGTAGTTGAAAATCTCCTGAATTGCTTGTTTTCGTGTAAAAAAAATCATTATTAATTATGTAGTGTAATTGTGTTAAGACAAAAAGCTTGGTCATAAATGTGTATTTAAACTGACTTTAGAGAAAGCATGAAAATGTGTTTATTATATTTACTAGCTTTTATTCATGCTTATAAACTTTGTGTGTGTGTGTGTGTGTGTGTGTGTGTGTGTGTGTGTGTGTGTGTGTGTGTGTTTGTTTGTGTGTGTTTGTGTGTGTGTGAGAGAGAGAGAGAGAGAGGTAAGGAAAGACACGAAGTTATAAAAACTCAATTAATCAATCAATCAGCAGATGAAGTTTTAAAGATGGATGGCGATGACAGGTGATATAGAGGTTAGATAAGTCAAACAGACTGGAAGGACAAAGAAGTTAAAGCTACGGACACGAAATTTTACAACTTTAAGAAAATTATTAAAATGTGACACCGTCTTTAATCTATATATAGTAAGTCCTCATCCACCCTGTCTCTCCAACATATGTTTATGAATATGTGTAAGAAAATCAATAAATTTATTAAATCAACTATCAAATATAACATATAACAAATACAATCAAAAGAGTGGTGACATTTACATCGCATCACAACAATGCTCGATTAATGTTAGACAATTATTCAATGTATCCTAACATAGACTATCAGCAGTCAAATCATATATATATATATAATCAAATAGGCATAATTTATCATACAAATTAGATTGGAGTTTTAGAGAAATAATTAAAATCAATGTACCTAACCTTTTAAAAGATGGCGGCTGTCACCAGGACGTGTTCACAATCATGCGGTTTGCAACAAGTCACTTTTCTTTTTTATTCAGACTATGGTCTCACGTGCCCTTTCTAGCACATTACACGAGTGTTCCAGAATCTTTGATGCACTCACAAAGTACACCGTGAAGAATCATCTAGAATTTCACATGCATTATCAAGCACATCATGAGGAATATTCCAAGTAGTTTTCGTGAATTCTCGAGACAAAACTAAGGTCACAAATCTCCACCATACTGGCTCTTGAACGGAATTCACAGGAATAAACTTACAGCAACGTTTACTGGTAAATTTTATGATAACGCTGGATGCATACACCAAACTGATTATTACAGTAAAGTAGTCACTGTAGGCTGAAGCAAAAAATAATCTTGGTCTTCTCTGCAAAAGTCAAATTAAGGCAGCACTAAATTTCAGGCATATTTCATCTCTAAACTCCTTTCTCTCTTACAAACATTCTCAGCTTACAAAGCCTGCAACAATATTCATTAGCCTTATACACAGGTAGCATAAGAAATATAGCATTAATCAAAATTCACAAGTATAATGTATGACGTAATCAAATTAGTGAGCATAGAAATAATGGTTCAATTACATAAGCATTCTCCAATTCAAATCATAGATCAATAGCATACGTACAAAGAATTTCTAAGTCCATTCTTTCTTTATCAGTTACTTAACTTACTATAAGCTAATGATCGCCTTTATGGCCAGACTGAGTAATGTTCAAATTCAAAGTAATTAGGATATAGACTTTCTTCAATAAAATAACTTTCGGTCCATCCCTTTGGTTGAGGTTGTTATGAACAGGTGTGAGACTATTTATCAGAAAAACTACTCATCCTGTTGGAAGTGGTTAGGATTGCATCAGCAAAATCCCTAACACATTCTCCTCCTGAGTTGTTTACTTCCAACTCTGACACTTAAAAATATCAACTTAAGCAGTGCCCAAGGTCGGGTCACTTTTACATTTAACAATTGATACAACAATTACGTTTAGAAATAGGGATAGGCATATTTACTCCGGCACAAAATGTGAAAAAGTACATCTTTACAGTCTCTGTTAACTTCTTATGCCAATGCGCATTTTATTACTGGAAAATATATTTTTTCACTTTCTGTTAACTTCTTATGCCAATGCGCATTTTATTACTGGAAAATATATTTTTTCAGTTTCTGTTAACTTCTTTCGTCATGCATGCGTAGTGATAAATGGCAGAAATCATACCGTTATCCTAACAATGAAATGCATTTCATTAAAATGAAAAAATTCACGGATGCAGCAGTACTACATATTCACTGGTGCACATATAAACATAGCCAGACATATAATTAGCTCAAACAAAACAGAGCCAGACATATAGTTAGTTAATTCAAACAAAACATTATTATACTGTAGTAATATAGTAATTATAGAAATGATAACCTTTGCACAAGGTAGTAACAATGTAAAGTAGTTTATTTGAAATTTTTCTTTAATAATAACTTTAAGCTTTTCAATAGTGTATAATAGCAATTCACACAACTCATAATCTTTTCCGTGCCAAATTAGATTGTTTTACATTTTTCGGACAAGATCAAAATGGCTGACTATGACGTACACAAACGATTATAAGAAGGCAAGTTATTGATGGATTGCTGTAATATAACGTACACAAACAACGTACACAAACGATTATAAGAAGAAAGCAAGTTTTGATTGGATAACTGTAGGCAAACGAATATAAGTAGGCAAGTTATTAGTGGATTGCTGTAATATAACGTACACAAACGATTATAAGAAGAAAGCAAGTTTTGATTGGATAACTGTAAAATAACGTACGCAAACGAGTATAAGTAGGCAAGTTATTAGTGGATTGCTGTAATATAACGTACACAAACGATTAAAAGAAGAAGGCAAGCTATAAATGGATTGCTGTAATAAAACGCAGAAAAACAATTACAAGAAGAAGGCAAGAAGTTAATGGATTGCTGTAATAAAACGCAAAAAAATAATTACAAGAAGAAGGTGAGTTATTAATGGATTGCTGTAATATAACGTACACAAACGATTACAAGAAGAATGCAAGTTATTAATGGATTGGTTTAAAATAACGCAGAAAAAAATTACAAGGCAAATTTTGAATGAATTACTGTAAGATAACAAACGAATACGATTATAAAAGAAAGTACTATAGAATGGTTGATTCTAACATAATGTGGCAAACAACTTGAAGCGTACAGATTATATTATCAAATGGCCATCGTACACTCCACATAAAGTGAAGACACTTTCCAGTGGAGTGTGCAATACTCCACGGTTTCTTTAAAATCAGGTTAATGACTAGAGTCGATAGAGTGGACACAAACCACTTTCATTTAGCGTACTCAATGAATTTGACAATACCTTAACGTGTTTATGTTATTGTTCGATTTTGAAAAAGACTTAAAACATGAACGCGCGCGTGTGTATGTGTGTGTTGTGTTTAAAAAGATTTTGAGTGAGATAATATACAGGCTACAAATGCTAACAAGCATGTTTAAAGTATGAGTGTCAGATGGAATAAATGTAGCAGATGTGTATGTGTGCGTGAGTGCTTACAGTATGAGTGATAGGTGTAACTGAATGTAGCAGTGCGTGTTTGTGTTTACAGTAGGACCAGATGTAATTAATTGTAACGTAACATAGTTGTGTTTACAGTATGACCAGATGTAAATGATTGTAACGTAACATAGTTGTGTTTACAGTATGACCAGATGTAAATGATTGTAACGTAACATAGTTGTGTTTACAGTATGACCAGAAGTAATTGATTATAACGTAACATAGTTGGGGGGAGGTAATGTATAGTGGCAGGTTTAACTAAATGTAACAGTGTGTTTGTGTATGTGTGCATACTTTTTAAGTTTGACCGAGAGTAAATAAAATGAAATGGAAAAATAAATTGTTATGCGTGTATCTAATCCATTTCAAACAAAGGAACCCGTGTGCGACAAAAGTCTATGGTTCTAATAAGAGTAAATATTTCGCTGAAATCATACAGTCAGTCCGTAAAATTTTATTGCATTTTCTCTAAAAATTAAAGATTCGTTTCCAGGCGACAGTTTCTTGACCAGTCGCAGCATGATATTGTATACGTCAGTATATGATGCTCCTGCCATGTGGCAAACCGGCCAATCAGATCCAAACATACATCTGTCGGGGCCAAAGCAATCTAGTATGTGCTGGAGAGAAAGAAAGTGAAAAGTTGACAATAAAAAATGATCGTCTGCAAACATTTTTTAAAAAGAAGTCAACGTTCAATGCGCTATGTTCGCAGCTAGAAGTCTGTGTTCAATGGAACTTGGATGATGTCAATATGACTGATGTCGGTCACAACTAGAAGTCTGTGTTCAATGGAACTTGGATGATGTCAATATGACTGATGTCGGTCACAACTAGAAGTCTGTGTTCAATGGAACTTGGATGATGTCAATATGACTGATGTCGGTCACAACTAGAAGTCTGTGTTCAATGGAACTTGGATGATGTCAATATGACTGATGTCGGTCACAACTAGAAGTCTGTGTTCAATGGAACTTGGATGATGTCAATATGACTGATGTCGGTCACAACTAGAAGTCTGTGTTCAATGGAACTTGGATGATGTCAATATGACTGATGTCGGTCACAACTAGAAGTCTGTGTTCAATGGAACTTGGATGATGTCAATATGACTGATGTCGGTCACAACTAGAAGTCTGTGTTCAATGGAACTTGGATGATGTCAATATGACTGATGTCGGTCACAACTAGAAGTCTGTGTTCAATGGAACTTGGATGATGTCAATATGACTGATGTCGGTCACAACTAGAAGTCTGTGCTCAATGGAACTTGGATGATGTCAATTTGACTGATGTCGGTGTACGACGCAAATGGGTTCCTCGATTTAGAAATGTATTTTACAGAATTTTGGTTCTAAATCTTTTCATAGCAGAACAAAAATATTTAAACAATGGAAATAAGTGTTTTGTTGAATCAAACATGTATTGAAGTCTTGAAGATATGTCAAATGTACTTGAACTGTTTATGTTATACAAACGAACAAATTGCAAGTGACGTTTTGGCTAAACCACCTTCATACAGTTATTAACATTAATGGCATATGAACAGTGAAATGAGTATAATTATATAATTAAAATTATCCCCCATTTAACTTCTGAAAGAGGGTGACTATCATTTATTTGCAGGTGGTTCAAAAACAGCAGAGCAGCTTTCTTTAGATATATCTTCCATGCTCTTTGAAAAATAATTACGTCATGAAAAGCTCCTGGACTGTCGTTTCACGGCTTTCAAAAATAGTGTTTCTAAAATTTTATTTGGAGTGCTTTTAGCTTAAAGTTTTTAATTCAGCATGTTCCCACTTTCACACAAAGACGGAGAGGACAAAGGGGTCTCACTTTGACATATGGCTCCAAGTCCTCTTCTTGCCAGTTTTCCAGGTCGGCTTCAGTTACAAGTCCTGAGCTACAAACAGGCAAGCAAATACTAGTACTGTAAACTTAGGATGCTTGAGAAATAAAGCGTGCGCAGTTTCAATCGGTTGTCTTCGACAATAATGAAATAATAAATAAAGGAATGACAGACAAAATAAAACACAAAATCCAACAATGATTTTCTTAAAATAGATTCAAAGATGATCCCTCTCATAAGGTTTTAAATTCACATTTGCTGTTTCATGGAGTAAATACAATGGAAAAAATTACTTGACATTAATATTTCCATGAAACCATGTTTGAATAATTTCTATATTACACAATCCTTTTATTCAAAACGAATGCAATGAAACAATTCTATACAAATCACAGGATAGTTCTTATCAGAGAACAGAAATGGAGTTGTTAGAGATAAACGATAATAGCTTTTATATAACCTGAATTAGGTATGGTCTTAATAGTCCTTTGCGCACTTTGCAACTGTGTCACAAGTTTATTGTTGTGTTCAGTTCAATTTCCACGTGTCCATGAAAACAAATTCACCGCTTGTTTTCTCTCAAAGTCAACCTGTGCTTTTCTGCTATACCAGTTTGTTTAAGCAGAACAGCAATTATAGTAATTTTTAGTACTTCCCAATTTTCTCAATGTAGTCAGCATACTTTGCCACCATACATCAAAGGAGTGTAGTGTATTCCTTTACACTGACACACACTGTGGCAGACAATTCCTGCATCTTGTCTGATCATAGTTGTTTACAATCAGTGAACCTGTATATTCAAATAACAGGAGAAAGTAGGAAATCGAAGCTAATGGCTGCTTTTCAAGACCGGACTTCTTTGCCACTTTAAATTCAAGTGTTCAGACAATAGATTTCTCTACAGCAGATGATCTCAGATCTTAGATCTTAGATCTCAGCCCACTGGCTGGTCTTCTTCTCGTAAATCATAACAACTGGATAATAAAAACTACTCAAGTAGTTGGGATGGTTTTCATTAAATCAGCAATTTCTAGCATATTCTCAAGTCGGGTGTTTACTTCAACTAAGACACTTTTAAAAGTACCGTCATAAGGTTGGGTTACTCTGACAATTTAACAATTTATATAACAATTAAATTTAAAAATAGGGAGAAGCAAATTTACTCTGCCACACAATATATCAGATTACAAGTCGTTAGATACAGTAAACGTAATATTCAATATATCAGAAGACAAGTCGTTAGATACAGTAAACGTAATATTCAATATATCCGATGACAAGTTGTTAGATACCAGGAAACATAACAGTCAATGCACCAGATTACAAATCGTTAGATTGCTATAAAGAATTGAGGAAAACGCACGATTATAATGCAAAAGATACCAAAAATAAATAAATATAATATTATCTATAGCAAAACAGAATACACTAAAATATTTCCCAATTAAAATAATAAATAAACGTCCATTTAAAGTGCGCCGATTTAATACAATGAGTCCAGCTGTATACTTACAGTTTGCAAAATATATTAGGATTTTCTGCAATCCTCGACACCCCTTGTGCCCACTCTTCAATAAGTCCGTCTTTAATGAAAGGTTTACCAATGTGATCGACAACCATTTTCAATCTAAAAATAAAAGAGAAATATTAAGTATTACCAAAACCGCGTACTCGTGTCCTTGGTGAACTGGAGAAATGTACAAATATGTCTGATCGACTTGACAAATATGAATTAATAAATATTTCAAGTTTGATCATAATACGTTCTATAGTTTTATGCAAGCTTTGTATGACTAGAGAAAAACGTTAGGTGATTTGGTTCGAAAGAAGTGTCTAGGAGCTATATATAAGGATTTAATCATGAATGCTATAGGAGACAAAAGAATTTAATAATGAATACTATAGGAGACAAGGATTTTAAATTGAATACTATAGGACACAAAAGAATTTAATAATGAATACTATAGGAGACTAATGAATACTATACGAGACAAAAATAATTTAATAATAAATCCTAGGGATTTAAGGATTTAATAATGAATGCTATATGAGACAAAAATAATTTAATAATTACATGCCCAATATGAATAAATAAATGGCAATAAATATACTCTATAGTGTTACTGCTGTACTCTTGGGTAACTTTGTAATAAATGAATCATATAAATATTAGCATTCAGTTATGATACAAAACATCTACAAGTGCCGATGCAAATCTACAACTGTTACGCCGGTATGCGAGTCCACCGACGTCAATTCCACTCATGGCCCGATTTTATACAATAGGTACATAAATAGATATACAGACGACAAGACATAATCATCAGATTATCACTACAAGTTACGATAAAGTATTAGAAATACCCTGATGTCCTCCGGTTAAGCTCTCATTCTCTATTCAGTACCTCTGTACATTCTGGCACTATACGTTGTTTACAACATCCTTTCTGGACATTTACATTCTGGCACTATAAGTTGTTTACAACATCCTTTCTGTACATTTACATTCTGGCACTATAAGTTGTTTACAACATCCTTTCTGTACATTTACATTCTGGCACTATAAGTTGTTTACTACATCCTTTCTGTACATTTACATTCTGGCACTATAAGTTGTTTACAACATCCTTTCTGGACATTTACATTCAGGCACTAAAAGTTCCTTACAACATCCTTTCTTTTCCCTGGTTTCATGGTACATAATTAATTTCTTGTGACGGAAAATAACTGAATATCAGCTAGCTCTTTATTTTCTCTCGCATCAATAAGTTAATTCACCATAAGCGAATGATCGCCTTTTCATTACTTGAGTGACGTCAAAAAACAAAGTGATTAAAATAAAGAACTTTCTTCAACAGGTAAATTTCCGTCTCTTCCCCCTGGCTAGTTCATTATTTGTAAACCTTAAACTATTGGATAGTTCATTATTTGTAAACCTTAAACTATTGGATAGTTCGTTATTTGTAAACCTTAAACTATTGGATAGTTCATTATTTGTAAACCTTAAACTATTGGCTAGTTCATTATTTGTAAACCTTAAACTATTGGATAGCAAACATTACTCATCCACTCTGGACTGGTTTGGATTACATCAACAAGGTCTAGCATATTTTCTTTACCTTTTATTTTTCACTCTGGTACTCACAAAAATATCGTCATGCGCAGTACCTTAAGATCTTGTCACGTTTTTTGACATTTAACAAAATAATAATGAAGTTTTAAAATAGGGACAGGCAAATTTACTCTGCCATAGAGAAGCTTTGCACAAAGTGAAAAATAGAATTTCTATAGTGGTTTTATTACTCTTGAAACCACACCCATCTCTTCCCATACTCACTCCTGATCCAATCAAACGCAAGACCATGACTTTCTCGCACCTTCCAACCTACATTCTGTCAGCATATATTGGACCGATCCAAAAACAAGTTCACGATTAGGTTACCATAAGAATTACATAATCTAGCCAAAGGTCAAAGCCAAGATTCCAGATCTAATGCTAAGCCGACGCGTTATTGCGTAGAGGTCAGGGTTCCAGTGTCCTACCGGAAAATAACATCCCCACCCCGCGGATACTACTCACTCAAAAGATTAATTTATCCTTCACCCTTGTCCACTGTGGACTTCACTTCCAAAAAATAAACTTCATGTAACATTTTGAAATCACACAAATCACAAATAGCATTTCATTTAAAAATTACAGATCAAAATATGAAAATTTTATATTAAAAAATATGTCAGAATTCCCCAGCATATGATGTATAGCATGAATAGATAAATGACAGTAAATATACTGTATATCAGAACTGAACTGTACAAATGACATATGAATAAGTAAATAACATTAAATATATAGTACTTGAGAATTGGAGTGTACAAATGATACATGAATAGATAAATGGTAATATATTTATTGTATATATAATCTACTAGAAAGTTAATTATTAAGACATAAACAGCGATACGCATTCTGTGTATGAAGATCGAACGCTAGTGCTACACATAATGAGATAACTGATTATACCATAGACAGAATGTGTGACATAACTGAACGAGATATATTTAATATACCAACAATCAACGAAGCTCAGTGCATACTAACCAAAGGAATATAATCAATTAACTCTTCACTATTTCTCACCTTGGCAACTCCTTTGACAGTGGTGGAATATATTTCAGTAATGGAGGTCTGAAACAGGCAAGTATGTAAAGACGCCATGATTAGTTTACCAAAAACGAGCACTTATGTAAAAAGTAAGATAACAATAGAAACATGTTAAGAAGCTGGTTAGCGAAGATTTTTTTATCAAATAGTAAAAATAAAAAATAAAAAGCAATAATAAGTGATATGCTAACAATTTATTTTTAATATAATAAACAAAAATATGCACGTATACCGCAACAGCAAGTCAAAGGTTAACCCGAGTTTCTCCACGACTTTTAATCCTCTAATGACGTCATCTCTGCTTAGCCAAGTCTCTTCCTCAAAGTCCAAAATATGACGGATGCCCACGATTAGAGGATTACTTTTCAAACTGTTTAGAGTTGTTTCAAGCTGGAAATAGTGTAACAAAACATCAACTTTAGAGTCAAAAAACAGCAACAAAGGTAATACAATGTAGTAATTATCAGACAATAATAATAATTTATTAATCATTTATTTAACTGGCTATGGTACAATTATAATCCACTTTCATGACAAACTCATTCTTCTTTGGTTATGACAGATCCTAAGATTCGGAAAATTGTTTTACGATCCGACGATTCAGTGATTCGAAGCGAGAAACATTTGGTACTTATTCGCCATTTTATAAAACATGTCTGCGAGCTAAAGTCTATGCCTGGTTGCCCATCACTCTTCAAAGCCTGTCAGAGAGATGTGTGGGTCCATCACACACCATTTTTAAAGTTAAACCTACATAGCGTACCTTTATGACGTCACTAATAGTGAACGAACGAACGAGTCGTACTCTCTGAGCTAGATACTTAATAATATTAATTAATCATACTGTCTGAAGAAAAGGACGTTAATATTTACCTTACTAGATACATGATCATAGGAGCTGAAAGACTCTATTGATTTATTACAGAAATCGGCGCCCTACTTCAGCCTTATACACCTGGTAGTTCAAAGACAGCTGTAATGTAGACGGACAGGACAGCACAGCCTTGTAGATAAGACGTTTCACTAGCTTGGCTGTAATCTCACAACACTACTTGACGAGATGTTAATTAAGTTGGCTGTAATCTCACAACACTACTAGACGAGATGTTAATTAACTTGGCTGTAATCTCACAACACTACTAGACGAGATGTTAATTAAGTTGGCTGTAATCTCACAACACTGCTAGACGAGATGTTAATTAAGTTGGCTGTAATCTCACAACACTACTTGACGAGATGTTAATTAACTTGGCTGTAATCTCACAACACTACTAGACGAGATGTTAATTAACTTGGCTGTAATCTCACAACACTAATAGACGAGATGTTAATTAGCTTGCTGTAATCATCCATTGGCCAATTTAACCCTGCTAGATGAGATGTTCACGAACTTGGCTCAAATCATCTTTTGGCCAGTTTAACTCTGCTAGATGAGATGTTACAGAGCTTGGATGTTATGATTCAGAGTACAGCCCAACTCTGCTAGATGAAATGTTGACAAGCTTGGATGAAAGCACATAAATATAACCCTGTCAGATGAAATGTTGACAAGCTTGGATGAAGGCACACAAAGATAACCTTGACAGAAGAAATGTTGACAAGCTTGGATGAAGGCACACAAAGATAACCTTGTCAGATGAAATGTTGACAAGCTTGGATGAAAGCACAAAAAGATAACCCTGTTAGATGGACTATTGAGGAACTTGGCTGTAAACACCCACTGAGCCTCCTCTTTTGGCCAGAATATAACCGTTCAACCATGAATATTTTCACGAACAGTAGAACACCCCACTCCGTAGATGCAGCTGCATCTTTTGAAAGTAGACCGACCGAGTCATGTTCACGTGTACAAGAAACCCCTATACTTGTGATTCACGCTTACACCCAGTGTCTAATCTTCTTATGATGACGTCATTCTCATGTAAATGAACAATGATCACTTCCTTGTATTTTAAAGTCTCTAATATCATATCATTTCACCTTTAACCATATATTTTAAAGTCTCTAATATCATATCATTTCACCTTTAACCATATATTTTAAAGTCTCTAATATCATTATATCATTTCACCTTTAACCATATATTTTCATAAGTATTTGTTGTGAATGTGAATGCACGTTGAGATGGCTATTGAAACGTCATTGTGATGTTCACATTAGATTTTCTTTAAGCTAAAGGTCAGGGTAAAGGGGTGTGAAGGTTGAGTAAATCACTCAACTTTCACTAAAACTCAACTCTGGTGACCCGACAGGCATGAGAAGAGCTGTCTAATTAGTGTAGCTTGTAAAGCCATTACGGTAAGCAAAATCCCAAACCCTTAATAAAAGTAGATAGTCAGTTTAGCAAAAAATCCACATCAGAGTCAGATACCATTCTTCAAACTTCGAAGAAGGGCATATGGACTTGTCTACTAGTTTTCAAAGTCTCAGATGATCGTTTGGGCCTGTCACAGCCCAGTCTAAGTCTCAGTCAGAAGGTCGTTGGGACTTTTCATGATATCTTCAAAGCTTATATCAGAGGGTCACAGAGATATGTCAGGGCATTCTTCATAGCTTATGTCACATGGTCACAGAGATCTGTCACGGCATTCTTCATAGCTTATGTCACATGGTCACAGAGACCTGTCACGGCATTCTTCATAGCTTATGTCACAGGGTCACAGAGACCTGTCACGGCATTCTTCATAGCTTATGTCACAGGGTCACATAGCTTATGTCACGGCATTCTATAATAAATGGAGAAAGACGTACACTGCTGTCTGTGATGTCCACTCCGGTCACAATACCTTTGATAAACGTGTGGTCTTGTGCGAGCTGTGAAGCCCAACCTGTATTGGTCAAGACAAAACAGGAATATTCATGTATATGTATTTATGAACTAAGTCAGTTATGCAACAAAATGCACAATAATTTTATTTTGAGGTCAACAGCTTTTGTGCTATTCAGAGAACAACACAAACTCAACACTATCAAAACAGTATTCTGTATGTAACGCTTTGACATGATTAGATCAGATCAGCATCAAAATACACTGAATAAAATGAGTACACGTAAGAAAAATACTTTTATCAAAAGTCATAAAATATGCATTGTCGTAGAAATGAACTAAGAAGCGTGAAGAAAACCAGACACAAAATTACAATTCATCACAGGTTAAGGTAGAAATGAAGCAAGACAAACCAGACATAAAATGTTAAGGTCAAAGTTAATGTACAGAGTGTGTAAATTCTTGTATTGTGGGGAAAGAAAAAACAGAGTAAAAGTCTATATATAAGTATATTCTCTCTAGACAACATTGATAATAATTTGTGCTTAGAGAAGCTATCGTGAACGTTAATAAAATATGGTGGTGGTGACGACCTTGACTTAATCGAGTGCTTATTCTTATCAAAGATCTAAGCATTTTATAATATGTACACACAAAATAAACAACAAAATCTTCCTGTAAACTGCTGAAGAGAAATAAGAATTGAGAAGATAATAAAACAAAGAAGAACGATACATCTATTTTCCCAATGACAACATAGAATAGATAAGTGTAAGTGCAAAATGAAACAATTAAATTAAATGGGATTGCTCGTATACAGTTTGAATAAACAAAAGCCCAGGAAAGACAGTGCTATTCTTGTTGATGACGTGTCATGAGAACGCTCTTTATGCTTCAGTTCAAAAGACCACACATTCCACGCCAATGGAATATTGAAAATTGAGAGGTTCTGATTATGAATGCAAGCTTCTAGCTTGAGTGTTTACCTGAATAAAATCAGACTTGTAATTAAGGATGATCCCAGAAAGTAAAGAAGAGATCTTTTTTTTTTACATTCTGCTGTAGTAAACAGATATTTAAGGGAGGCTATGGCTTCTGACGTGATAAGTTCAGTATATGTTATAACTATCTGTGGGCAGTTAACGAAATGACTACATGCACACAGGTCTTCTAGCTGGAACGAAACAAATCAAAATATACGGGTGGAACAGGAATTGAGATAAGTCGTACTATTATAGGATTAGGGATGGGGGCTTAAAAGCACATCATAGTTTTAAGTGGACACATGCCAAAAGTTTGTAATACTAGAAATAGGAGATAATTGTAATTTGAAGTGGACACACGCCAAAGGTTTGTAATGCATGTATTAGAAATGGGAGATAATCGTAGTTTAAAGTGGAAACAAGCCAAAAGTGTGTTACTAGAAGAGGGAGATAACCTCACAATAAATGTGATAGTCGATGCATGAAAAATAAATTTTCTTAACTGAAGTAGGGATGGGGAGAGGCAAGTCACCCGTCAAAATAAACGTGAGAGCAAGCAGATAATAAAAGAAAAACATAAAATTAAAAAAGAAAACAGCAACTCTATAGCAATCTTTTATTTTATAACAGT
Source organism: Sinotaia quadrata (assembly GCA_028829895.1). Taxonomy (NCBI): domain Eukaryota; kingdom Metazoa; phylum Mollusca; class Gastropoda; order Architaenioglossa; family Viviparidae; genus Sinotaia; species Sinotaia quadrata. The sequence goes on from CM054180.1 coordinate 84,825,573, forward strand.
AAATAAATAAGGACCTATAACAGTGTTGTCTATACAACAACTCTATAGCAATCTTTTACTTTTATAAGACTGGATAAATAATGACCTATGACAGTACTGTCTCTGCAGCAAAACCAGATAAATAACGGGAGGAGATGCCAAAACAAAGCAGAAGGGAAAAACACGTCACTCTCTCTCTCTCTCTTTTAAAAAAAAAAAACAACCCTTACGACTCTCTTCGAGACTGTTGTTGATGACCTGGACGAAGACAGCGTACCTCACAGCGGTATCTTGCATGGCTTCGTCCTTCAAGTCATCCGGGCCGAAATTCATGAAGATGAGCTCTTCCTTCTTCGTTGGCCATGGGTAGTCTAATTTATTTAGGTCCCACATATCTAAGATGTTAAAACATGGGTAGTCTAATTTATTTAGGTCCCACATATCTAAGATGTTAAAACATAGGTAGTCTTATTTGTATAAGGTCCCACATATCTAAGATGTTAAAACAAAACAGATATGTTTTTGCTTTGCTCAAACATGTTATTTGAAATGTAGATGTCTTATCTGAAGAATGGCAACTGGCATATCTGACTATTACCTGTTTACTGACTTCACTTTCCAACTCGATAAGTCTTATATCATAATTATAATGACCTTCGTTCAGTTGTGACGTCTTTAATTAAATATATATCTTCAAATATACACTCTCGCTCGGTCATACCAGTTGTGACGTCTTTAAATAAGCATAGCACCTAAGTCTCTCATTCAGACTTGCCTGTTGTGACGTCTTTGTAATGTCTAAAAATATACTAGCCACTTCTCATCCTTTCCTAACGTACGGTTTTATTATAGATCTCACTGAGTTCTTTGGAAATTTGTCTGAATATTTAGCCCTACTGAAGACAGTAATTCAGATAATTCACTAATTTTAGATTTTTGTTTATGAATCTATATACATTTTGCTAATGTTCTCGTTTTTCTGAATTAATCATTTCATAGTGGTCAAGTTGGAACACTACAAATAGAACGTGTTGTCTGGGGGGGGGGGGGGGAGGAGTTGCAGAAGAGATCTTTCTTTGTAATAATTTTGTTGCCATGCACATGTAATGGACGATGTGAATAACGGCAGTTAATTCCTTTATCAGTAATCTGACACGACTTCTTGACCATGTGAAACTGGTTGTCTCGGACTTTGGGGCTTTGATATGACTATTTGTGCTTGCAACTGTTTGTCTCGGACTCTGGGGCCTTGATATGACTATTTGTGCTTGCAACTATTTGTCTCGGACTCTGGGGCCTTGATATGACTATTTGTGCTTGCAACTGTTTGTCTCGGACTTTGGGGCTTTGATATGACTATTTGTGCTTGCAACTGTTTGTCTCGGACTCTGGGGCTTTGATATGACTATTTGTGCTTGCAACTGTTTGTCTCGGACTCTGGGGCCTTGATATGACTATTTGTGCTTGCAACTGTTTGTCTCGGACTCTGGGGCCTTGATATGACTATTTGTGCTTGCAACTGTTTGTCTCGGACTCTGGGGCCTTGATATGACTATTTGGGCTTGCAATGCTTGTCTCGGACTCTGGGATCAGCCAAGCTTGAGTTTAAAATGAAATGCTTGTTCGACTGTTTCGGGGCTATGATTACAAGACTGAGCCAATGTCGGTCAGCTTCACAGTGATTCTCCAAGGCTAAAAAGTATGAGTTATCAATAAGCCTCACTGCCTGACCTAAAAAAGGTAATTGTTGGCGGAGTTTTAGTTTTCGTAGTTTCGCATCACTCTTGAGATGTGAATGTGAGGTTTGCTTTGAGTAGTGGTCACGCGATGGGCCGTATCATGTGACTCGAACATTCAAGGTTATTTGTTTTATTTTTTCCTCTCGTAACTGAAATACGAGGGTCGTCAGGCAAGTAGATTTCTAAATTTGGGGTCACAAGAAGCATTGGGAAGCTTTGGTCCACAACATTTAGCTTTTTTTGATAATGCGTGTGTGCGTGCATTTGTGCGTGCATGAGTAAAGGTTAACGACTTCCCTATCTGATGAATGAGAACAATGAGAGAAACTGATAGCGCACGCTGCTTGGCGGATAACAGGTCAGATTCATTTTAAATACACCATGGCAAATACACAGGTTCATTTAACAACGCAACTGCAGATACATATTTCAGATTCATTTTAAAAATAAGAAATAAAATGTGTGAGATAAATATTATATGTCAATCGAGAAAATTAAAATAAAGAATGTTATTCGTTAATTCATAACTTTTGAGAAAACAACAAAATCCCGAACTCGCTACAGAATGCATATATATTACAAACCTCTTTATTTAGTTCTTTGCTGCAAAAGCTAAGTAGGTGAGAGAAATTTGTAACCTTGGGTTGTTTGTTTGTTTTTTACTGGAATAAATTGGTGCGTTGCAAAGTCTCAAATTTTAACTTTTGTCTAACATATGTATTTAACCCTCTAGCTGCCACTGTAATAAATCTTAATTAATGGATTAATAATGAAAGACACTTTTCCTAACAAGAGAAACGGACAGTGACAGGCGTTGCCCAACAGTTTTTACGGCTCTGATGTGGAAGTAGGTAAATGCAACTATACATGCTGGTGTCAGGTGCTACACTCATTCTACTCGCACCATACAGTCGCAACACAGATATCCAACAGACACAAGATTGCTCGCGCACCGGACAGATCGAAATACAAACATAGGTTCGCCCCTAGTCACATTCAAATCATTACTAGACAAGTGTCGACAAATAGTCGAATAAAGAAAAGAGTATGGCGGTCAAACTGGTGATATTTAATACGTAACACAAAGATGGTCTGAAAACACTGCTCTTTTGAGATGTCAAAACAAAAGCACTGCAATACTCACAATTGAAATAATAGTCTATGCAACTAATACTAAAACACAAGCGTAGAGTAATGAAGGTTCAGTCTATGAAATGAGCACATGTTATCGAGAACCAGTCCAGTATGTGTCCAAAAGGAAACAACTTGAAGGTGTTGTCTCCATTTGTGAGGATGACTGTACAACAGCTGTATTCTTGAAGTGTTTCATATTTAAACATGGTTGACAAACTTCCCATGAATAACATACACGATGCACACTGCAGAAGCAGTGTGCAGGCAGCCCTAAAAAAATAAAATAATAAATTTTAAAGAAATCCTTAACGCCAGTAATTATGATTTTCAGCAATTCAAATGCAGAAAACAACTTTTTTAAAAATATTTTTTCTAGCTTGGGGAGTTGTCTATGTATTGTATAGGCCTATCTAGCCTCAAGGAAAATATGCTCACTATTTCCTCCTATTCGTAGTGGACAAACACTGGTGTCTCACCGATGGCTGTATTCGTAGTGGACAAATACTGGTGCCTCACCGATGGCTGTATTCGTAGTGGACAAATACTGGTGCCTCACCGATGGCTGTATTCGTAGTGGACCAACACTGGTGCCTCACCGATAGCTGTATTCGTAGTGGACAAATACTGGTGCCTCACCGATGGCTGTATTCGTGGTGGACAAATACTGGTGCCTCACCGATGCTGGCTGAGTTGTATATAATTGAAGCCATTCACTTTTAATCTTCGGGTTGGCGGCAGAAATAGTCCAGTAATTTCAGAAAACTTCTCCGGGTTTTGAATGGTTCCCAGTATAAAACAGCCTGAAGTTTCTTGCTGTTTATGTAAAGTTATTTTTAGGGTGAGAATTCGCGTCATACTGTGTTGAATTATATACTCCATTTACACTGTAAATAATGTGTATGAGCCATCGGGGTAATAATTTTACACGCACCAGCAACCGTATGAGCAACTATTAAATGATGAATCAGTGCACTGAAGGATTTACCCATGTATTCATTTATATGTGATTAATTATGCCAGTCCTCTACATAATAATAATAAAGTTAAAACTAAGAATGACTTTTTAAAAAAATATCATTACAACTTAGGATAAAACGAATTTGGTGCAGAGGACTACCCTACCCTTGTCCACTAAAATGACTTCTAAAACTGCTACTTACGAATGTGAGCATCCACATAATCAGTTACAGATGACTTTGACGTATCCATTTAAATTCTCGGCCAGTAATATTTTTTTTTAGGAGAGAGCTTTTAGCACTTCGATTTTTGAAATTATGTAGCAATTAGCATACATTAATTCAGTTCAAGGCGAGGGGCGTGAAACTACTATAGAGTTGTCTGCCTTTTCTCGTAAAGCCGGCCTGCCCACAGCACTAATGTCTACGATTTAGTATGTGCACAATGTGTAACTAAGAATGATAGTGTGTGATAGAGAAAAATTTATAGGACTGCAATGTTTGTACATATATGTTTTCACTCTATAAATCATAATTTTCATTAACTATAGATCACAACCAAATGCATTGGCACTTAATGCAATTACTGAAGACGACTGAATTGGAAATGCTGTTCAAGGGAAACTACTCATACTTTTAAATGCGAGTGCATGATAAAAATTAAAATCTAAATCTAAATCTGAAAATCTTTTCATTTTTCATAGCGAGTTCTCCCTTAGATTCGGCACATTGCATGTGATCACTTGTTAAAGAAATTTAAGTGCCAGTGGTAGGTTTTCTGTAAAAATCATGCAGTTAACTCTTCTTAATTGATTGTAGACATGATAATTTCTGAATGTCTCTGTAACTTTAAGATTTGAATTTATAATACGTGGACAAGGAAGCTGTTTTAAAACTTTTTATCCTAACATCTACAATTACTGGGAATGTTCCAAAATTACTTTTATATTCATAGTGTAACAATGTTGTACATTATTATTTTTAATATTTATTTTTGAGATAGAGATAGACAAATTTACTTTGTCACCATATGTATTTATAAAACAAATAAGTAAGTAATGTTAACTTCTTAAATCTTACGAGTAAAGTTTGAGAAGTCAACAGTTTGACCACTGCAACTAAGAAAGATCTAGTGCGTAAGCTCACTTCATTACTGTAAAAACATGGCAATCCGGGGTCTGACATCACTCAAAGGCAACATGCAATTACTTTTTTAAAATTATGCTTTTGACATGGTTTTATCTTTTCTTGCAGTTTAACTGTATGATAAATAGCATAAAACACTAGTGCAGATTATGTTTAATTACATCAGGGATTTGTGTTTTGGGGAGATGTAACTTCCATAGCCACAGGTACCTGCAAACCATTTGATGATGTCATGTATGTTGAACTTGAAACCATTGGTGACATCATCATACTCACCTATTATACGGGCTTTTTGGAAATGTGTACAATAATAACTCTAACAATCTTGAACAAATATGTCTAAATGAATTGTTTATAATATAAAACATTAACAAATCACAGCACCTAACAACACTGATGTGATTCTTTTTCTCAGTTAATCTGCATTTATTTGTCTTTTCTTTTAGCTTTAAAGAGCTAAATTCTTTTCATGTTTACATATAACTTTAAAAACTTACTTCTACTAAACTGCCGGTTTACCCTTATCTGGTAATGCATATTCACTCTGTTTAGAATATATGGATCTGTTTAGCCTCTTTCATGTAACCGTGCAAGCACTTGCACCCACTGACTGACACTTGCATTATCAGAAAAATGCTGTTAATAAATAAATCCAATAAATACAATTTCTTTCTATTCAGACTCACTGCATTGACCCCTGAAAGTAAATGCACTTAATGCTTGTTTTGTACAACTATCAGTGAGCCTCAGACTTCTTTAATTAACCATGTGTTTGTTCCATGTAATTTGTTGATTGTCTGTGACTGTGAGGTAGTCATGTGTTTGTTTCATGTTGTTTGTTGGTTTGTTTGTAAGGTATTCAGGTGATTTGTTTGTTTTCAAGTGAGACATGAGTCTTGGGGGTGTTGATTAAATGTTGTAAATTTATATTTTATATTTTCCTTAGGAGATTAAATGTTCTATTAAATTCATCACATTAGCAATATTAATATTTCTTGAAAGGAATTCTAATAAATAATCTCACTTGTACAAGTAGAGATTAATTCTTTGAAAGTTTTATTAACTCTAATGTATAAATGAAAGAATTGCAAGCATTAATCAATTCTTTTAAATATAAATTTATTTAATGCAGCAAAGTATACATTAAATATACAGTGTAACTGCCTCAAATAAATCAAATTTGAAAGCAAACCATGTTACTGATAGTAATAATTTTAGTTTAATAACAATAAAATGGTTTTTGAATCTCACCTATTTACCAACCATAACTGGTTGAAGATTTTGACTGTCATTTTGCACCTTCTTAAACTACTAGAGTCTCTAAAAGGCCTATCAGAAAGCAAACCAAATCAATAGTCAAACATTTTTTAAAGATTATATTGAAACTAGAAATGATTAACAAAGATGGGTGTATATATAAATCATAAACCAGTAGCAAAAACCCATGCACAAAATGATTAAAAAGCTTAACTAATTTTTATATCTTCAACCTATCACAATTTAAATAACACACTCTATCAAATATACCTCAACCAAATCAGATAGTTTAAAAGTTGAAATATCTCTACCTCACATCCAACACTATGATGTAAAGGATGAGCAAATGTCAATTTAAATACCGCTTTTGATGTTGAAAATTTTATTTACGAAGAACTGATTTCTTTCTCTTGCCAAAATCCAAATTTTACTAAGATCAACTATACTAATTTAATGTACAGTACAATCTTGTTATATCGAAGTTCAAGAGACCATCATAAAATGTTTGAAATACATAACTGAGATTCAGTATCTCATTATCCAACTATACAGTATATGCAAATTGACAAATATTTGAAGTCAATGAGCCTTTAACAAATGTAATACATTTACAATGTAACTAGAAACACATACTTACACTATGACTTAAAAATAGATACCACAATTTAATTACCATGCATGAAACAATAGTTTTTGTGGCAAAAATGAAAATACATATGAAAGAAACAATTATAAATAGTTTTCTGGGTGGATATCTGACCACTGTACACGTACAATATTTCCATCTTTCAATGAAAAATTTTTAAAAGCCAATTATTGAATGAATGTTGTATATATGATTTCTTCAGTAAGTATTCCTTGCAACATGCCTTTGTCTGATATGCACTTTAATGTGACTTGTGATGATGAGTGTGGGGATGCTTCCAGTTTTCGCACTGAAATAAGGGGCTTGATGGGGAGGGGGGAAGTTGGGCCTGTTGTGGGCATCTCTGCCAATTGTACTTGTTGCTCATTCATGGTTCTATTGCATTAGTTTAGTCTGGCTGGCTAGTCTGGTGGTATTGCTGTGATAGCTTTGAGACTGTTTTTGTATTTTAAAAATATTTATTTATTTTTCATCAGTTTTATTTATTTTTAATAGGTTTCTTTATTTTTGTTAAGTGACAAATTAAATGTTGAGTAGGTGAGGTAAAATAATTTATCATCTATTATGACTGTCTTTCTGTTTTGTTGAGTATATTTTTGTTTTTTTCCAGTGGATTCTTTGTATTATATTTGCTGTTATTCCCCATTTGCTCCCCCATCTTTTTCTTAAGGTGTTATTTTATTTTCGGTAGTTAGTTTGTATATTTAGATGGACCTCCCAATCATTATTTTAGGTGACTAGTCCTAGGGCTTTGGAAAAGCCTGGATGTGGTGGGGCATCACTGGAGGTGTAGATGGAGTATAAAAAAAGAACAGATCTGGGTGCAATTTGGTAGCGATGAAATAAAAAATACATAACAATAACAAATAACAACAAATATTTAACATATAGGTTCCATCCATGGTTTATAACCGTACACTAGCTCCCAACTCTTACAACAGTGAGAGACTAAGTGATAGCAGATTACAAGCACCAGTTGAAGGGGTTTGGGGTCAATGAGAAAATTATATATTAAGGTTTGGGGGTTAAGTTTCACACGAACCAGGGCACCCCTTAAGGCTGCATCGAGAGCTGTGTCTGAGGTGTCCAGTGCAAGACATCTAAGGGATAGGATAAAGATTAAAAATATATCTTGGAACTATGTTTAAACAGACATCTATTGCTTGAGAACCTCCTCATAATACCTCCTGAGGTTTATATGAGGAGAGGTTATGTTATGGTTGGGGTCATAACCTCGTATAATGATGGGAGTAGGGGAGGACCAGCCCATTGTATTAGCCACATTGAGCGGTGGTACGATGGAGCATGTCAGGTCCGTTAACTTTGTTTCGGGCTGATTTTCTGCCACCACCTAGCCCCCTCTCATCTGGCTGGATTTTTGGGTGTGTGCTTCATGTCTGATTTCTTTTAACTTGCTGGTAGACAAAGCCAGCAACCAGCTATGGGGAAAGACAACTAAATTATATAAAAAGAAATTAAATATTTTGCTGGCCCTGGATGGGATACTCCTCTACTTTCCTGTTTACAGGTGTTTATGAAGGGGGTGACTTGATTAGACTATTGACTTTGGGTCTGGTGCTGGATAGGAGTCAACGGTGAAACCAGTACAGAGTTTGTAGGGGTCAGTCTTTGAGGGGAAAGTCTTTGGTACCTCAGGGTGTTGGATATCAGGAACAGCTATCAGGACAACAGCAGAAGCATTGTTTGCTATGGTAGTGGACGGTAGCACTTTCTTCAGGTGCACTTGATTGAACAAATGAACAAGCACTGCTGCTACCATGTTATGTTTCTGACCAATAGAACACAAAAATATGACATTAAAACTGGAGTAAAACACATAGCTTCTTGTATTCAAAGTGTAGAGAAGAGGAATAGAAGTAGCTCTCAAGTTTCTGTACAAGGTTTTTTGATACACTTCAAGACCATAAATAAACAATGTAACAACATCTGGCTTATTTTAGGAGGGTGATGGTCAGTACCATGGAATACTGTTCAGTTAAAAACACTTGCTAAACAAATCAGAGTTTGATATAACGAGGTTTCACAGAATTTCTTTTGCATCTTGCATAGTTGCAATATTTTTATTTCAGTTAATCATTTTTTTCACCATGAGTTTTCTTTCAAAATTAAGCTGAATTTTGCTATGAATAGTGACTTACAGAACACTTGCCAGGTGTGTCTACTGACATACTTTAACAAAAATTAAATGGCAGAAAAGGAATAAAAAATATAATACTAGCTGAATGTAACATCAAAATACTAGTTTATCATGGGTAAAGCCAACTGTCATATGCACTCAGATTAAGAACAAGGTAAATGACAACTGTCAATGTTCAAAATCATTTTTAAAAATACAACATAAAATTAAGTCAGTTACTCATTTAAAAGTTTTAGTAGCAACTATTTCGTTTATATTTATTGTCAAAAGCTGTCAACTTGTTAATGTTAAACATTCATTCATTTCAGCACTTAAAGAAGGAAAATCTATGACCAATATACATGAATATTTGTTGCTTCAACCAACCCTGAGTGCAAAAAAAAAAGCTCTGTAAAGCTGGCTATGGGCAAACATTTTAATAACACAACCGCAATCTCACAATTTCACGTCTCTTCTTCAAAAGCGATCTCTGACTGTGCTTGAATATAGAAAGGTCCCTGACGGTAAAATTCCATGACTTGAACATAATATGGTCGTCCAAAACTGTCAATGAAGCTGGGAGACTCAGCCAACACTTTCAGCACTTCAAATTTGGCTTGTTTCCCTTCTTTAAGTGTTTCCATGCTACGATCTAGCAGATATTCCTTGAAACCTGCTGCATTGTTCATCAAATGCTGACCCCAAGGGAGATAAGCTAGATTTTGCAAAACATGCAAGGCTGCAATTCGTAAGTCAAAGAAAGGTTGCTTGGCAATCGACCAAACAACATCAAAAGGGTTTGGGCACAATCGGCTGAACCATTTCTCTGTCACCTGCAGAAGCTCATCTGTCTGATCAGCTACCTGTCAAACAAACATTTTCTTTTATTTAAATTTATTCTTATTGATACAAGGTGATGATAGCTGGATGAAAGCAAAATGTTGAACAACTAAAACGGTCACAAAATAACATGATTTTGAAAAGGGTTAACTAAAACCTACAAATTGGGTTATCTATACATTTAATAAAATTCTTACTTCAGTTTTATCTATGTTGTCTGTTTATTTGGCTGGGGTTAACTCACAAACCACTGGACTGATTTTGATCAGACTTTTACTCTTGTATACCTTAGTGCCTAGAATCAAGATAGGCTATATAACATCTTGTTATTCCAAAAGCAAGCTTGCCAGTGGCCCTAAAACAACAAAAATAGTAAAGTGCATGCACGCAAGACATGGTGCAACATGGTAAGCTATAAATAACCCTGATACGGCTCTGATCTCCATCACTCATTCAACATACATTCACATTCATGCACTCAACTTGCCCACTTTGCTTGCTCACCCATGACAGATTTACAAGGAAGATTGGTACATCCAGCCTCAATGATGCCATGGGTAGGCATACACTACATATTTCAAATGTCAATCTGATCAGCTAACCAATGGCTAAATTCAAACACTTGACATGCTTGACTGCAATGGAACCACAAACATTCATTTTCCTTGCACCAAAAAGTACAGCCATCTCACACATGCAAACTACAGACTCAACATTCTCACCAAAACAGATGACTGAATCAAACAAGCACACTCGACTTGCTTGCTCACCATGGACCTACAAACATTCACCTTCCATGTACCAAAAATACAGTTATCCTGTGCTTGCCAGCTAAAGACTCAAAGTTATCAATCTTCCACAAGGGTTGACTGAATCAAATAACCACACTTGATTCATTCACTTATCATGGACCTACAAGCATTTGCCTTCCATGTTCCAAAAAGTAGATTCACTGAGACTGAGTCTCTCATTCTGATTAATAACCCTTTAGGCTATAGTAATAAATATGTATTTTAGTAAGTTACATTATAATGTGTGGTTAGCTCATATTTTTGCACAATTGACACAATTGTAAACCAGGATGAATCCTATCATTATCCAATTGACTTTCTTAACAACATAATGGTTCCCTAACTTCCTGTACATAAAATATTACTAAAAGTTGGTGTGGGTTTTTCGCTGACTTCTTTTCCCACAGGAACTGCAGGAACTTTTCAACTTCAAATGTCATTCTCGGTATTTTATTTGTTTGGTTTAGGAATTTGATTAGTGCTGAGTGAAAGACTTTGTGATTGTGTTCTTGTGGGAAGAGTATATGTTAGTTATGCATGGGAGTCGTAGAAGTGATGTTACCTCCTGAAGTGTGTTTCTTTCATCAGTGTGTAGGTTACAATGTAGAAGGAAATGTTGAATAGTGTTGCCTGTTCTGCAGTGTGTGCAAGATTTTGGTTTATGATTTAATTTGTGTGTTATCATGTAAGTAAGATTGTTCTGACAGAGAACACATGCAGACAATTTTTTAGTTCATGAGTATTTTATTAGCAGATTGGCACTTTGTCTGAGACTTTATCTTGGATGTTGGTTTGACAAGCACTGAGCTGCAAGCAACACCAGAGCAGAACAATCCACAGGCCAATGACCAGTTCAACGGACCATGTGTGTGATTGCTAATGACATTCACTGAGACCCTAGACTACATGTCAGGTGATCTAAAGTTATGTATTTATAAAGTCATTACTGCACAGCTTCAATCATGTTGTAGACAAACTCTACCAAAGTACTCTAGAGTTCACTCAAAAACATTCAGTGTTCTCTTATAAACTCGTTTATAGTTTGCTCATACAAACAAACCAAATAACTACTACAGTGCCATAGGACTCAAATGGACATTCCCTTATGATATGACATGCTCATGATTATGAACTTAAATAAGGCACGCAAACACACACACTAATTGTTAATGTTGAACTATTTTCTATAAGTAACCATTCTGTCTTATGTTATTTCTTGTTGAATACAATTATTGATACTTAGACCACTTGCATTAGTGTGACTCATATATGTCTGTCACCAGTATTTACTTACTTTCCTGGCTGTATGTATCACGGTGCTTGAGCTATCTTCTAGAGCTATCTCTGTTCTATTCTACATTATTTATCATTTATCTTTCTAACACGTGCAGCTAGCCAGATTTGTTTTGGAGATTAACTTAAGGTTACGGGTGGCCCTGGTTGGTGGAGAATTAACATCCTGCCCATCTCCCAGCAAAACATCACAATTATCAGTATTTATTTCATCTAAATAATGTGTGGCTATGTTAAACAGGTGGAGCTAAGGCACTATCCTGAGGAGTGCCATGAGTTGTGTGTCATGTGGTGAAAAATGTATTAATGTTGTTTCATAATCTTGAACCCATCAAAATTAACAAAACAAGGTTGTGGGTGCAGCAGTTTATAGGAATCTTATTTAGTTATTAAGGGAACCCCTTATTCTGAATAATTTTCCCTAAGAGTTTAAATGACTAGTTCCCTGTGAGCATCTGCTTTGTGATGATTATTAATAAATTGCAAAGACATATACAACAAACCACAATTGTGGACCTTTGCTCCAGCTTAAAAACTGGCAAACTGACATTTCAGATATCTACAACACTCAGATACAAAACACCATGGTTTTAGCATGCTGTATTACAGTTCTTACCTGGTGATAAAATAAGCGTACTATAAAATAGCTTTTTCAACTTATTCAACTTATTCTGAAAAATGACATTATATGAGCAAAGCCATCGGCAAAGCTAGTTCTCAAATATGTCCAATAAATATGTATCAATAAGCAACAATGACAACACAATTTACTGAGAAGACAAAATGAACTTATTTCTAATCGTGCTGAATGCAATATCAACAAAAAAATATAAGCTATCTGGTTTGTTTTTACTAAAATTTAATTAGTCAAATGTTACCAAATTATTTGTATTGGTAATAGACTTATTGCATACATAAATAAATGCACTAACAGAAAACTCCCTAAAACAACAAAACTCATATTACCTGCAGCTTCATTAGATTAGCAGTGCAATCCAATGCCTTCACACGCAGGTCACTAGGAGAGTTCCGAACAGCATTCCCCACATTCACCATGCACTCAATCATAATGTTGCCTAGTAATAAATATATATAGAATTTAAAATTTACAAAATAAAGAGGAAAAAAAATCAAAACATCAAAAATAGTACTAAAGGTTGAAAAAATGGTAATGAATCCTTTATTTATTTATGTCATTGTTAACCATTTTAAAATATGTGCTTTATTCACAACAAAATTAATTCAAAAGTGCTGCAGTTTAGTACTTGTAAAATAACATCTAAATGTTATAGGATTTTAAAAGCATTTCAACTATTTCATTTTTTTCTAAACATACCTTGTTTGTCTAAAGCTAATTTTCCTTCTGGAGTACTGCCAATGAAACCAACTGTGTCAATGGCAAGACCTCGTATGCTCTGGTCCGCATGGCAAATGGATGAAAATACCAAACCTACAAAATTGTGGAAGTGGTTGAGTACCTCCTTAGGATGGAACTGTGCAAGACCCCCAAAGAACTTCATCAATCCTGGAAACATTAACAGAATTAAACAGTTAATTACGTGATTTCTGATTTTGAAATAATTTCAAGTGATCATGGTTGATATGAATAATCAAGTCTGTGCACTTGTGTGTACAAATGTATGCGTGTGTGTTTTGCACATACACAATGTCAAACGGTCAAAGTAAAAGCATGTCACTTCAGTTTATATATGTCATATGATGGGAAATTCTTCCACATTTTATATAAATTTTCATATTTGATCTGTAATTTTTAAATGATATGCTATTTGTATGATTTCAAAATTTTACATAAAGTTTCTTTTTAGAAGTGAAGTCCATAATGGATGAGGGTGAAGGGAGAAATTAATCTGTTGAGTGAGTAGTAGCTGCAGGATAGGGATGTTGTATTGTCCAGCAGAACACTGGAACCCTGAACTTTAAGTAATAGCGCGTTGGCTTAAACATTAGATCTGGAATCTTGGTTTTGGCCTTGGCTATGCAATTCTTATGCTAACAATCATGAACTTGTTTTTGGATGGGTCACATTTGTGCTGACAGAATATATGTTGGAAGATGCAAGAAAGTTGTGGATTTGAATTTGATTGGATCAGGAGTGAGTATGGGTAGAGATGGGTCTGAGTAATAAAAACAATAAAAATTCTATTCCTCACTCTTTGCAAAATGACTATGGGCAAGTGTTGAGACTGAACACGGGTTGTACATGGAACAGGAGACCCTTGGCTAGATAAGGTAAAGATATCTCTGTATTGTGTGGATGTTTAGGTTTATTATGAATGCTATATTATTTGAAACATGTTTAACCTTCAGTTTGTTTTGCAGAGGCATATGCCAAAATTAGTATTTATTAATGTAATAAATTGCAGTATACTTAGGCTCTGCAATTACTTGTGTTCAGGGTTTTTCTTTTGTTTCTTAGTGGTTCTGTGACAGAGTAAATTTGCCCTTCCTTATTTTAATTTTAAATTGTTATATAAATTGCTAAACTGTCAGAGTAAGCCAACCTTGGGTGCTCCTTATGGTGTTATTTTTGAAAGTGTCTGAGTTGAAGTAAACAGCTTGAGGCAAGAATATTCTTGATTGCTGATGTAATGCAAGCTGAGTGAGTAGTTTTCTATTATCCAATGATTATTAATGAGAAAGAGACTAGCCAATGGGCTGAGTTTAAGGAGTTCACTTGCTGTAGAAAATTCTGCTCTCTAATCAATTTTGAATTCGGTGTGGAAGAAAGAAGTCCAGCTTTGAAAGGCAGTCGTTAGCTTGAAGGTGAGTAAAACTGACTGGTTGAGAGAGAATGGACTTTTCAAGTATTACTGCTATTGATATGTTATACTTATGTAGAGATGTACTATGTGAAGTTACTTTTATTACTACAAGTGTTGAATTAGGCTAAGGAATATGTGACATTGTTTATTATGCTGTACTTATTGTGCCATATGTGCATCGGGCTAATGAATACCATTGCAGGAAATTGTAAGTTGAGAATGGAGTGTGAAGTGGAGTGGAGTTATACTGTGATGAACAGAAAACTTAGGTTTGCTCCTTAATTATATTTTACATGGAGCAAGTGGCCTTTTGACTTTCAAGTTTTGAGTTTTGAGTTCACCTTGAGTGTTGAGTTTCAAGCTTCAAGTCCACGTGTTCATCAGTTATAAACCTGAGTGACTGGGAGATGCAGAAACGTCTGTTGTAGAGTGTGTAAAGTAAGGAGTATGCTACACACTTTTGACGTATCAGAGCAAGGTACACTGAAGGTACCATAAATATTGTGATCATGTTCTGCTTGAAGGAACGGACACAGTGAGCAGAGCGCTCAAGTAGTTCAAGAAGAAAGTGAGTGTCGATGTTTTCCACACGTGGCGGGAGACAGGTGTTGACACGTATACAATGTAACATTATGATATGTTGCAAAAGCAAGTGAAGGACTGACAAAGCAGTGATTAATCCAGGTCATGTAAAAGATTACATTAACCTACCTCTAATAACTCCATTTCTATTCTCTGATAGGACTAACCTGCAATTTGTATTGACTCTATTGCTGAATTGTAATTATATTTCTTTTTATAGAGAGAGACTGTGAAACGTAAAATTATCTGAATGTGAGTTTGTGGAATACTGATTTCAAGTATTCTATGTAATTGTAATATGGATATTTGATTGTTCATTTAATAAATTTATTGACCTTCTTATGCATATTGATAATCTTATGTTGGAGAAGAAAGTGGGTGGATGGGGGCTAGCTAAATATAGATTAAAGTCGGATTTGTCTTCTCCTTTAGTAATAAGTTTTCCACTCACAGAAATATTATGTTACCAAAAATGTTGCTTTATGTTATGGAAGAGAGAAAATGTTTACAGTGCCAGCATATCTGCCAAGTAATAAATGAGTGGTGTCTGTTGGAGTATCATTAATAATAATCATCACTTGCAATTAGTTTTGAGAGATTAATTAATAATAATAATTTTCAGGTTCATTTTCTATCATATTCTGAAATCTATGATGAGGAGTTTGGGCATCTGATTCTGATATATTTATGCCATGGAGCATCTATCAGCTTGACATACCTCGTGCCAGCACAATGAAGCTGAAATTAAGCCCTGATTGTGACTGTGATTCAGTGCAGCTTGAACTTAATCAGATTTTTTTAACCCCAAAATCACTGTATGATGAGAAACTAGGGCACAGTGTATTCTGCTGATTCTTTATTTTTAAACTTTTCTTTTATTAAATTTTAATTAATTGTTCAGTTCTGCAAATCTGTTAATAAAACATAAATTCTTTGTACTTTATTGTAATTTATAGTGATAGTCTCATGATTATGTCTTGTTCTCTGTCCCTCTACATCTATGTACCTATTGTATAAAATCTATTTCTCCGTTTAATAATTGAGTAGGGGCTGTAAGCTGAATTGATGGTGCACTCGCATACCAGTCTAATAGTTGTAGATATGTATATATAACCCGTTGCCCATACTTTGCATTGGCACTTGTAGATGTTTTGTATCATAACTAAATGCTAATATTGATACAAAGTCACCCCAGAGTACAGTGGTGACAATCTATGTTGTAAGAGAACAAAATTTCATTTGTTAAATCTAAATAAAATATTTCATCCTTCCTCCTGCTAAAGGTAAATGCAAAAAATCTACACTTTTCAATGACTACTCTGTAACTGATTTTAATAACTAAACAAAAACAAATAGATGTGTTACAAGCCATATAGAAGACTTTACTGGAGACAAAAATGTTTATCAAAATGTTTATAACAAACTGATATTTAAGAAAATAGTTTTCCATGCTATCAATAATATCTAACAAATATTTACTAGGAAAAAAGAATAAAATTAGTGCAAACGTTTCCTTAAAGCTATTTGTTAAAATTATTTATTTGTTAAAATGAATATGTTGGTTTTAATTACTGATCAATGATCTCTTAGGTTTTCTTAATTATTTATTTACAGTTGTTTTTACTGCTAATTTTTTGTTGTTGTTGAAAATCACAATTCTTATTCATTTCTGTAAACAACAGTAAGAAGGTATACAGGATGATGGTGGTAGTCTGTTAACTTTTTCTCAAGAACTTTCAACTTATATTTCTCACTGCATCACATTAAACTTGCTACTTTTTCAATTTAATACATTTCTCAACTTTGATAACAAAAATGCATTGACATTTGGAAATGTATCTCTTTAATATGTTTATTTTATGAAAATGTAAGTGAATAAAGCAATTCTATTTAAAATACAAAGCTCGTTTATTCAGCAGACAGATCTAATAGCATGTCTCATAAGCGCGTGCGTGCGTGCATGTGTGTGTGAAAGAGTTATAATGGCAGTCTTTCAAAAGTACCTGGCAAAAGATATGCTCCCATAGGCAAGGACTCTGCATGCATCATCATTTCTTCCAGCTTTGTTATTACTCCTTGTTGGTTCAGAAAGTCCAGGCCATGAGCTGACTGAGCTAAGTCAGACAAAAGCTCCAAGCAGTTCAACTGCAGCAGAATGTCATCAGTGTATATTTCATTGACAAGCTTCAAGAGAAGACCACAGTGACTGGAAGCATCCAAGGCTTGTGGTGACATAAGACTCAGCTCCACAACAAGCTGAAAAAATATGCCCATGAGCCAGGATGAATATAAATAAATGATAACCTATATGAAACAAATGACCATGGGTCACTGCCAGCCAAAAAGGCTGGTAAGAGTGTAAAGAAAGTAGCAGTAGTTAAATTTTCATTTTATTTAAATTACTGTCAAGTGGGAATAAAGCATACCAAAGACCAAATGGCAAGAGCATGTTAAGATGTAATTTGCTTCTCTTACAGTTTCTGGAAGAATTGCAGCAGTTCCCTCTTTGATTAAATATTTAACTACTAATAAATTTCCATTCTGTCAAGTCTTTAACTATGTTTCCCTTCTGTCAAGTGCTACAAGTTTTCATTCTGTTAAATGCTTAATTATTAACAAGTTTCCCTACTGTCAACTGCTTATTTATTAACAAGTTTCCCTTCTGTCAAGTGCTTCACTATTCTGTGTAAAACTTTTATTGGATAAAAGTTACTTATTTTGTGTATCCATAACAGTGCTTTAAAAAATCTGTCTAATCAGGAATTGTTATATTTAAACACTGCTGACCTTTATTTTGACATTTATTTAACTTTTATAACCAGAACACTCTATACTCAAACTATAATTTCTTTAGTCAGATTCTGACCATTACCAAAGTTTTATCATTACTTGAATATTACTAATGTACCTGATATGACTATTACCTAGTTTTATTATTACAGCTATATTAATGCTATGTCTGGCAGACATTGCAGTGCACTGTATACTAGTTTGGACATTTCTCACTATTGCTGATTTTCAACTCTTACATTATCACTACAAATGGAAGACTCATTATTTAATGGATCCTTTCTTAATATATGTGGCTAAATACTGCCAACTTTTATTTTTACTTTTACACTACTGTTAGTAATTGTAGACCCTTTACTGCAATGGATCATTTCTGGACAAATTTCTTAAAACTGCCAACTTTCATTTGAACTTTGACATTACTGTTATACTTGGTAGACTATACCATAATGATATCAATGACAAATGTTTCTAAATTCTCCTGCTTTTATTACAGTTGTTCCTGGTATGCTCTATACTGCAATGCTTCAGTGTGGGATATGCTTCTAATTTTGCCAACTTTTATTCTCACTGCTTATCACTGTTTACCTTATAAACTCTGTACCGCAATGTATCATCTTTAGACATGATCTGCTGCAACATTTCAAACACATCTCCACTGTAAATAGTTTCCAAACCAACAGTACTGCCACCTTCAGAAAGAAGAAAGAGATTTTTAAAATTCATAGTAACAAATTATTTTCAATTATACATTCAAAATATAAATAAAAAATTGCATCATGGAAAAAATTTCACTGGTTGACTAATATTAAAATATTCTCCTTAAATCAAAATTACTTATAACTGGACTAATGAAAGGAATGAAAAGAAAAAGTCCATCAAACACAATCAAATGTCATCATTTTAACTAAATCATTTGTCTATTACTTGTGCATAAAATAAAATTTCAGTCATTTTAAGAACATAAGCAGTAATTTCTTTCGGATTCATATTTCTTAACCTAAGCAAAATTTATAATTAAAATGAATTTAAAGAAATTAATTCTTGGTTTAAGTTAATCAGAAGTAGTTATTAACAGCTAGACCTATAAATATGAAAGAATAAAGTCCTCACTCATCATTATATGATTGAGATTTATACAATATTCTCTGATCAGGTAGTAAATAAGCAAATTAATTAACTACCAAAGAAATACATATGATTTCTGTGGACTATGTAAAATTATGTTATACATATATTCACTTTTGTATTATACTGAAATCTAAGGATCAGTTAGCCAATGACAAAACAAATGTCTACAGCTTGTTTTTTTAGAATGAAATTTTTAATGAAATAACACAAAATAATAGTAATGTTGTGTTCCTGGTAGTTTTTATAAGTATGTACTTTATACAAGCCCTCACAGAAAAATGATGACAAAAATAATTCCACATATCAAATCATTTGCTAGCAATACAAGATATTTCATTTTTAAAATTTTGCTATATAATGTAAAGTTTTACAACTTCAAATAAAAAATGTACTCCTACCCAAAGGTACAAGTTAGAGTGTCTTATGACAGATGCTTTATTGTGGGACCAACCTTAAAATATTTACTGTTTTATTTGACTATAAAGGGGTAGAAAACCAGCCTAAGCTTGGACCTTAAAATGTTTTCAAAGCATGGCAATTATTTTTACATTTTAATGTATTACCTAAGTTGACTATGATGTTGGCAGCCATGAGTGCCACATGTTGATGCTCATGGCCTAGCTGCTCAGCCACACCCACTAGCAGATCTGTGCATTGTGCCAAGAGCTCTGATGAGTCCTGGCTTGCTCTCAAGAGCTATCAGGTACAAGAAAGGAGGGAAGAATAATTTTGAAAAATATATTATTTAAAAAAAATAATAATAAATCATCACAAGAATAGTTATACTAATATCTAACAAAAATAGTATCTATTCTCTTTTGTATTCATATAACACTTTAAAATTTGAGATCCATCTAACCACCTTATTCTTGGTGTAGTGTGAACAAACCAAAAAATATTACAATGTCTAAGAGTAAGAGTGTTTTATAAATTTTAAATAATTTGCATTTAAAAAAAAATATAATCAAATGGTTGATAATACCTCATATTTTCCTCTTTAAAATAAAAATCATACAAAGTAAAATACTTGATGTACCCTTACAAAGTTGTCTGATATTTAAATGTTATTAATTCTTGTTAAGAATTCATACTATAGTCTATTATATGTTTAAAGTGAAGCCTACATCATTAAAATACTGAAATATAAAAGAAAGCCCAGGTTTTAAATAAGAAGATAAAAAATACAGTTCATGGGTCATATGGGATATAAAAAATTAAACATCATACATTCATTAGGTAAAACCAGCTATTTTTTCAAAGTTTTTGGAAATGACTGAAATTTACACCATATAACTATCATGGTGAAAAAAGTCAGTTTACAAAAAAATGGTTGCTTAATCTTTCTTACTTTTTTTTTTTTACACAATTTTCAAAAAAGATACATTCTGATTGGATAATCGTCGCAGAACTCGTGTTAGTTTTTGTAAGGCATACCAAAATATGATGGTAAAACCGGAGATTGAGAAAATGGCCACTGCTATCGAACACGCTAACCATAGCAAATTTAATGCAATCTTACATGCTTCCACTCGCTCTCCCACACAAATAAAAAATACATTAATTTAATGAAAAGTTGGAAGATAGTTTTATTTAACAAATTATTTCACAATCATGATAAATACAGAACATAAACACAGCACTTTTGAAATTTTTTTCGGAATTTAGTAGTTGTCTGCTATCGTCATATACTGATATAGAGGCTGGTCTACCTACATTCATAGAATTTTTTTTTTAATGTACATGCTTGCACTTTAAGTCACTTTCTTACTTAATGAAACTGGATTTATGTCATCCTAAAACAGTAATAAATGATCTTTTTGTTTTCCCATACTTTATGAATCAAGCAAGCATGGTCAAAAATAATTTTTCTCACTAAATATAGTATATATTAAACTCTCATTTACACATTACTTTCATTTTAACATTTTCAAATGAAACTATTACCACTTTTTATTAGGAGTACATTCATTCAACACACAAGTGTAATCTAGAGCATTCTTATAAATTTAAATGGTACAATTATCTGCTGTTATATACTATACAAACATTTTGCAAAAGAAAACTCTGCATCGAGTACTGATTTTTAAAAAAATGCTGAAAGCAGCAGTGGTCATTTAGAGACTACTAATATTTCCAGCCTATTCTACTCTAATTAAACCATTTACTTGCCTTTGAACACTGGTCATAAATATAATCTATTCCAATTGAAATGCCATTCCACCAATACTCCTATTTTACAAAGAAAATGTCATGCCAAAAGAAGCCTATTCTACTCTAATTAAACCAGTTATTTGCCTGATCATAAATATAACCCATTCCAATTGAAATGTCATTCCATCAACACCTTTATTTTACAAAGCAAATGTCATGCCAAAAGAAGAGAATAAATAAGCAAGTCCATGGTCAATGTTTCAGACAATTTATAATGCACCAGCTGAAATATTGACAGTGAAAGTGATCAAGACAGTGGCAAAAATGTTTATGCTAAAAATTAAAATAGATTTCCCCATATTCTCAAGTTTTATAAAACAGAATGCAGATAAAATGTTCTATAATTTAACAAACTGTTTTCTATATTTTTGAGATATGAATTATGATAACATTTATCTACAGACCAATATTAAATAGCATAGTATATGTACTTTCCAATAATATGTTACTTTAATAAATAAATAAATAAATATACTCTATAGTCTATAATGCTGCACTGCAAACATATTCTTGACCTGGCATTCTCTGAAACCAACTACACAGTGTAGGCTTTGCATCCCTATGGTTAAAACTGAGTTAATATTACCTGTGAAAGACAGAGTGTTTGGACAGGTAGAACACCATGATGAATCCATCTTTTAAATTCCTCCAGAAGATTTTCAAAGATAAGGTCAGGACTCAATGCCAGCAAAAGTTTATCTAGAACAGCACAGCACACTTCTAGTTGAGTTCTGAGAATTAAAGGAACATAACATTATAATTAAATAAAATCATTACTATCAAGAATGAAAGGAACACATTATTATAATTAAATAATGACTTACTACTCAGGTTTAACTTTAAGAAGGAAAAAAATAATAATTAAAGCAATGGTATTGCTATACCTTGCGATCTACAATCATTTGCATGATCTACTATTACTGTTAGGACTTGCACAGTTACTATGCCTCATGCAGTCCATTTGATCTATATTATTAGTATCAAAAGCTTTGCAGTTAAGTAAGAAATATCAGCTTTTACCTTTCATTCTACAATGATGCTAAAGAGTTTCTACAGGCATCACCTTGACAGAAGCACTTTAATTCTCATAATTCATCATGAATGAGAACTGGGTGCTGACAAATGGCTGGCATATGGGAATTTAGATGCCATTTTACAATCAATCATCAAAGTATACTGACTTTACTACCAGAATAAGTACTCAGATAATTGGTGGTCTTGGTGGGATTCTAATACATGTATCCTTAAAAAATTGAGAGGTGCCAAGAGAGAACTTCAACAGTCTCACTTTGATCATTTTTGTTGGAAAGTTTTAAAATGACTTATTTGCAGCTTTTTTAAATGATATAAGAAGTGTATATCATTAATTAAATAAATCATGTAAGTATAAAATAAATTCTGAAATAGTTTATGATCATAGTATATACTGAGAGTAGATGGTACACTATATTAGTATATACTCATACTGTAATGTAAATTTACTACTACTGTACTAGATCACAAGCTATAGTATTAGTAGCACCAAAACAATGATTTACTGTGATTATATTCTTGTGGACAATCAATATCGACATAGAAAGTTAAAAAAAAAAAACTTGTATCTTTGTTATAATTTATTAGAATATACTTAAAATATGAAACCAGATACATCTTCAATTTACAAAAAAACAAAAAGGTCAATTAAAGTGAAATAAAATTGACAAGCACACCTTCTTCAAGACATTCTAACTCATATTTATCTTTAATGCTATTCTTATTTACTTACCTAATTTGCAATTATCTAATGTGTAACAATAACCAATGTTAGACATAAGATATTTTGCAAATGTGACTCATAGTCAGCGTATGTCATTTGCAAAGTTCATAGTACTTACTAATACTAGTGATGATTAAGTTGGCTGATTAGATTTTTTAATAAAGAAACCTTTTAAATCACCACTATCAATTACATAATACATTTTAGTTATATTACATTATTAGTTTTACTGGTAGAAGTATATTTATTATTCAGCGTCGTCTGCAGACTAAAGGGACATAATTCAATTCAGTGATGAATATGCCTAGTCACTCAAAGAGATATTCCGATAAAACATTCAGGAGGGGAGGGAGAGCTTAATGTAAGACATCATTAGTTTCTAAATATGGACAAACTGTATATTATTATTTAAAACATATAAAACTATCAAGTGCTATAAAGTTATTGGCACTTAATCTTACACAGATATTAGCTGACTGAACGTGTCACAAACTCACTTGTCTTCTGTGTTTAAACAATCAAACACAGGCACAATCGACACATTAGGAAGTGCATTTCTAAGCTCAAAAGATGAAATCGATGATAATAATGTTTTTAGTTCCTCCAAAGTGTTTAATTTGTTTGGAGACGTCTCTAAAGTTCTAACAAGAGACCCTAGCGTTAATGCTGCCATTTTGTTTTATAATCTCGAGAGATTCTGTGAGAAAATAAAGGTTTCCAAGTAACTGTGATGGCGGCGTCCAACATGGCGCACGCAGTCTTTTTTTGTGTTAGAAA
Organism: Sinotaia quadrata; assembly: GCA_028829895.1. NCBI lineage: Eukaryota > Metazoa > Mollusca > Gastropoda > Architaenioglossa > Viviparidae > Sinotaia > Sinotaia quadrata. Next base: position 84,849,521 of record CM054180.1, read on the forward strand.
GTGGATATAGATATCGTTGCGTCTACTTATTTAACCATAATTTTTCGTGTTTTTGTTGGATTTAACATTATTTTATAATTTTAAGTTATAAAATATGACTGATACAAAGTCTATGCGCATTGTCCCTAGTGGGAAAATCTATCGGCAGATGTTTGATGCTCAGGTACGTTTGTTTATTTTTGTTATTATCATTATTAATATTATAGTTTTTTGTGTTGCGTTTTATTGTTGTTATTTTATATGTTTATTTCCCTGATATATTATATTCAAACACGATTTCTTCCTTTAATTTTTAAAAATATCACTACAGTTACATGCTTAAAATACAATATTTGATAGATTAATTAAATTTTCTTTTGATAATTCACAATTGATATAAATTTATAGGCCTATTATAGAAATCCGTATACATATATTATGCCTAAAGTTAACTTTTTCACTGTATTAACTACTGTAAGCAGTGAACAGTTTTACTTTAAAACATTTCACTCTTAAGCAGCTTTTATTTAATATAACTCTTGTGTACACAAGCACACTCACACACACATACTCTCTAGCTCTCTCTCAGAGTCATGACAGCTTAAGGTAAATGGAAATGAGATCACTTTTAATAATTGATAACTGATATATTTCCTATGATTCAAGAATGTAAATTGTGTATTTCTTTTAGAAAATGTACAGTTTGTATGTAAATATCATGAATAGTATGTCACTGACATATGCAGAAAATGATCAAAATTTCTTAAATGAAAGTTTTACAATATAGACCAGTCTTTCATTTTTTATAAATAAAAATTATCTATAAATGAATAACTGAGAATTGCAGAATGATTTAAAAGTAAAAATAAACCAAACAAGTCTTCACCCTATTTAAGTAGTTGATCAATAAAACCATCAGCAAATATAAGCAAGTGCATTGTGGTTCAGGTTTGATGTAAGGCACTTGAAAGTTCAAGAAATAACTTGTGTTCCTATAGTATAATATATAAAATGAAAACTTTATTTTAGTAAATGAAAAATTTATGGTTAATTTTCTGAATTTTGTTAACTATAAAGCAGCTGATTCTAATACTAATAGCCAGTTATTACAATAAACACTGTCTATTTTAGTACTTTTGCCATAAAACAAATATGTGTTCTGAAGAAACAAAACAAATAACAGAAATTGTGATTAGTTTAAAATAATTTTTTCTTGAGTGCTTTTAATGATATCAAATTTCTATATGTTTTAAATTCTCTTTTCTTTGTTACTCTTACTGTTAACATATGCTACCATTCAGTTTAATGTAGTTTCTTTTACACTTTAATATATTAAAGTTATATCTATTATCTAATCTACAGTACTTCTGAACCTTAAACAGAGCAAATAAGTTATTCCTTACAAAAGTTGCATTGAATATATATATACTATAGATTATAAATATGAATAAGTTTTATATGCATACAAAGTATATTGTTTTATTTTTAATTTTGCACATTCCTATAGCTTCAACTGAGCAAGAGTTTACAGAAATGTTCATATCATCGGAAGTCTTTGCCCTCTCTGAATAAAGGAAATGAAGTTTATTCAAAAGATTTGTCATTGTCAGCACCCATTGTTCACTTAAGTAGAGAGGACACTGGTCATGGTTTACTGACTTCACGGCAACGTACATGGGTGGAAGGGTTTCCAAATGACCAATACACTGAAAATCCAGTTCTTTACAAGTATGTTAATTCTTTTTAATTAATAATCAACAAGCAGAAAATAATATATTAACATATAAATGTAACTTCAAACAAAAATAATTTTATATATATAATAATAATAATATAGATAGATATACATGGCTCTGTGTGTGTGTGTGTGTGTGTGTTTTCCAACAATATAAAGTATATTATATTAAAATTATGTACATTTTAATCACACCATTAGATGATGTAAGTAAGTGTAGGGTATACTTGCAAATTAACCACATCATTAAAATGACAGACTCATAAGTGGGTGAGGGCAGGTTTTTGAAGAATTATTTTACTGAGCTTGACTTTTGGTCTCCTCCACTTTAAGTTTGTATACCTTCTGTATAGTGAGAATAATGATAATAGTGATAGTCTCTGCCTGTACACAAAGATTTTTGAAAAAGAAATGGTTTCTTCACAAAGTAATAGCGATTAAATGTATTCATATGCAAAGCTTGTTGTAACTTGTATGTGTAATGGAAGTAGAAGGGGGGAGGGGATGACTGAGACTGGCAAAGAATCAAATTTTTTAATATAGAAATTTAGGCTTGAACAGTTGAAGAGGTTCCATATTAAGTTCTTCTTTACACTAACATTACACCCCACCCAACCCAGCCAGCCAGCCAGCGTAAAATAAAAAACAATGGAAGGGGAGGAAAGAAGAAAGAAAGAAAATAATAGTAAAATAATAAAATGCCCTAGTATTTGAGGATAATTATTTGAGTTAAGTATATTTAAAACTGAATGCTAAATTGTTAATGTCAATTAAGGTTTAAAATTAATATCAACTTTTGAATTAGTATCTTGACTTTGTGAAATAATAATCAGTGCTGGGAGTCAAGAGTTGGAGTCATGTAGTCACTGTTCTGTTTAGTGGAGTTGGAGTCAGTAAAACTGTCCCAACTCTGATTCCAAATTTTATAAGACTTGAGGCAAAGGCAGGTACACATTTGAACCATCAGGGAGTGAACAAACTTTTGAAAATTGAAATAACATTTAAAGGTAGTTGTTTATTATTATTTTAGTACATTTTACATGATGAAAGTTAAATGTACTTGGTGAAGTTATTGAAATAGTAAGCTAAAAAAGTAAAAACAAAAAAATCTTCTACTGTATAATTTAGAAGTTGGTATGAAAGGTATACAAGAGGAAGATGAGATGACAGCCAGATCACTAAATGACAGCATTCAATCACCTAGCTGCAAAACTATATTTCATACCCAGACAAGTTCAAATCACCAAAGAGTATGAGATCCAAAGATCAGAACTTAAACACATAGAGTTATTTTTGTCTGTATTGATTTTTTTCCTTGGACTTATCATTTCTCACATTTGCCTTATTCAGTTATTGACTTAATTTTATTTTTTCTTGAATTTGACTCATATTTTATTTGCATGTTTTCTTTTATTAAATTGTTATATCTTATGAATTAACTGAATTGTTGTGAATTTGAGTGTACTTGTGTACTTGTTGTTGTAACATCCATTCATAATGCTAGTTGTTTACAACATGGTGTGTTATTGTCTTCCTATGTCATTCTTCAGGTAGCAAATGAGTAGCTGGGACCAGGGAAGGGGGGTTGTGAGCTATAGATGTACAAAATGGAAAACAAGTTTCCTGGAAATAATTCAGGAAATATGTAGATTTAATAATTAGCAAGAGTAACCCCACCATTTCAGAGTTACAAAATCCGTTTGCAATGGGACCAAACTTAATGGTGTTCAAAGGAACAAATTAAATGTTATTCAAAATTATACAAGCAAAGTGATGTTCAAAGGAGCAAAAGTTAAATATTAGATAGAGAATAAAATGTTTAGAATTATTCATAGAATATATGTTCATTAAACACACACACATATTCATGCAGCAGTATTATATCTACTCACAATTGTAAAACTTTACAAGATATATCTAAAAGAAGATAAATATCCAGACCCCATCTTTTCTAATTACATATGGTAATATTTTGTCTGCAGTATATGATCTTTTCATACTTAGTGTTAGCATGTCAGCATTGAAATAAAGATGTTTCATTTTTTATGTTTTGATATTGAAAATAATTTGAATAATTATTGTGTCCCCTTTCAGACAATGCAAGGAATTTGTCGAGAAAAAGACTCTTGGTTCAGAGAGTAGTGAAGCAGGGAAAGATGTATGTGGACTGCCAGATGTTATTAGTAAGTCATCTCCATATAATACACACTCCACAAACACACATATATACATACATACACAGGATAGTGTCCCTTCATATCACAGCAGTAACATACATGGTATATTCTTACAAAAGCATTCATTTAATTAAGATCAGTATAGTACACACATCGTAATAATTTATTTAGTTAAATATATTACACATTCAGTTGCAGAATTTATATTTAGGAGGTATTTGATTCGTCTGTATTTGATCTTTATTAATCTGTATTCCTTATATATTTTAACTTGAAAATACCATTGCTATCATTAAAACTTCATTTACAAACTATTTATTTCTCTTGAAAAAATATAAATAGCTTAAACTCACCATTTTGCCTTTTAAATTTACAACTGCATATTTGTTATATGGACATAAGACATTAAATTATTTTCAATAAAATAAGTCAGATGAAATTATGATTATGTTAATATGCATGTTACTACATATAACTCATTACGTTTATGTTCAGTTCCAGTCAGAACAGGATCAGACATTATTCAGAGGATTGCTTACAGCAGAAAAGAAAGGTACACATTTGTTTATATTTATACATTGATTCTTTAAATAGTTTTGCAGTTAAGGCATATTAAGTAAACAAACCCATTGCTACTGTGGCATGCATAGAACAAAATAATCTTTTAATGTATTTCACTCCCTTTATGTGTGTTCCACATGTGCACACATATGTATACACAGTGCTCTTCTATATCTATAATTTCTTTGTTACAAATTATTTACCAGTAATCAAGAAATAATACCATATCTATCTGTGTGATGTATTCATCATAGCACAATGGACTCTCTGTAATGTAGTGTTATAGGATTTCAAAACAATCGCTGATCCTGATGGCCTAAGCAACTGCAAAATTGGTCGATGGATGGGTGGATGGATGGATGGATGGATGGAAAAAGTCAATAGTTTATGAAAATCCATTTAGTTTGAGTTTCTAATAAAATAATATTAATCTTTAGTGTTATCTAAATCCAACATCTAGATTCTTGTAACTGTTTTCATCACATATTAATTATATTGAGGCAACTCACAAAAATATTGCTTCTCTTTGCTTCCATGAGACCTGACTTCAGAAACTGTTTAAAAAGCCACTGTTAAAGCTTGCATTCAGCTTGAATTAGTATACTTTAAGAGGTTATTACAAATAGTCATTATTGACTTTTTTCATTACCTGATTTTTGTACATATTTTATCACCTGTTTGGAAGAAGGCTTTAGAGAAAGAGTTATAATTTAGAAGGCCTTAAAGAAAGAGTTATAATTTACAATCCCAACATTACCCAACATCTGTGGCAATTACATATGGAGTTAATTCTTAATCCATTTTGACCAGATTGGGTGTGATTAATCATGCTACCTTTCAGAATTGTTTGATTTGTATTATTTCATAAGCCATAACATAATGTGTCTTTATTTTTTTTCTTTCAAATACATCAGTATAAAGTGTCTTTTGTTTGACGTTAAAATGTCAGAACACTTCATGGTGTTTTCTTGCTTTTATAAATGAGACAGGCTATAACTTCTGTTTTATCTCACATTAATTATTAATCTCCATTTGATTTATGTAGTTATGTGTGTTTCCAGACATGAGGTAGGCTATAAATTCTGTTTCATCTCTCTGTAACAGCAAATTGAATTGTATGTGTTTGTAGACATGAGGTAGGCTATGACTTCTGTTTCATCTCTCTGTAACAGTAAATTGAATTGTATGTGTTTCCAGACATGAGGCAGCTGTGGAAGAAATGAACCAGGAATTAAATGTCATTAGTATGGTATGTGCTGTTTTTATTCATTATGGAATTTTGATGTATTTCACATTGTTTTCAGATAGATTTTGATTTGTGTTTTGTATACATTGTGTTAAAAGTACTTTTTCTTTTACATGTTTTATTGTATTTTGATAACTTATGGTATGTGCTGTTTATTGATTATTGTATATATTTTATTTATAAATTATGTTGTTATTTTTTTTTTACATTGTGGCATGATGTGATCCTTGTGGTATCATTCTTTTTGATTATTGTGGTATATGCTGTTGATTATGATATATTCTTTTGTTTATTATAGCTGTTTTTGTATTGTGGAATATAATTTGATGCACTGTTAATGTCATTTATAAAAACTTATTATGGTTTGTGAGTCTTTTTTATTCTTTGCATGTGTTTTAATGTATTGTGTTATATGTTGTTATAAATTATGGTATGTGTAATTTAAAACTGCTGGTGTGTCTTTGCACTATGTGGTATGCATTAAATTTTGCATTATTGTTGTGTTCAGAGTATGCATTGCATCTCTGCATACTCTTTGGGTTTTTTGCTGAGTTGTAAGTACTTCCTGTTTCCTTGTGGAGTTCTACATAATTCCTGTTTTCGATGTTGAGCTACTCATACTCTCTCTTTCTTTGTGGAGCTCTACATAATTCCTGTTTTTGATGTTGAGCTACTCAAACTCTCTGTTTCAATCGTGGAGTTCTACATAATTCCTGTTTTTGATTTTGAGCTACTCAAACTCTCTGTTTCAATCGTGGAGTTCTACATAATTCCTGTTTTTGATTTTGAGCTACTCAAACTCTCTGTTTCAATCGTGGAGTTCTACATAATTCCTGTTTTTGATTTTGAGCTACTCAAACTCTCTGTTTCCATTGTGGAGCTACACATTTTCCCTGTTTTCAGCCTGTGGAGCTGCACATACTCTGTTCCGGTATGGAGCTACACATATTTTTTGTTTCCTAGTGGAGCTACACATACTCCCTCTATTCATTGTGGAGCTACACATTCTATTTCCAGTGTGAAGCTACACATACTTCTTGTTTCCGTTTTGGAGCTACATATACTCCTTGTTTCTAGTGTGGAGCTACCCATATTCTCTGTTTCCAGTGTGAAACTACAGGCTCTCTGTTTCCAGCATTCAGCTACACATATACCCTGTTTCCTTGTGGAATTACTGAATATTATTCTTTTAATTGATTATAGGTTTTGATTTGAGTGAAAAGGATTTTAATCACGTATTTAATATTTGTGATTGAATAAATGGGTTGGCATGTATTGTGCTTGTATATGTGTGTGTGTGGGCAGGAGGAGGGTGTCTGTATATGTATTTCCACTTCCTTTCTTTCATGTTCTGAAAGAAAGAAATATTTCTAATGATTTTAATTATGTAATTTTCACCTTAAGTAATATTTGCAGACATTTTCAATATTAATCATCCTCTCTCTCTCTGTTTTTGACAGTAAATATAACCCTTTAGTGGAATAAATCAGTGAGCAAACGTTGCAGTATTCAACAATCATGTTTTCTCTCTCTGTTTTTGACAGCAAACTGAACCTTTAATGGAAGAAGTCAGTGAGCAAACATTGCAGTATTCAACAATCATGTTTTCTCTCTCAGTTTTTGACAGCAAACTGAACCTTTAATGGAAGAAGTCAGTGAGCAAACGTTGCAGTATTCAACAATCATGTTTTCTCTCTCTGTTTTTGACAGCAAACTGAACCTTTAATGGAAGAGGTCAGTGAGAAGACATTGCAGCTGCTGTCTGAAGGGGATGTTGCTATTTCTCTGCTTCTAAATCGGATTGAGACAGATGGGGTATAAACATCCACTTTATAAGATAGATAGATAGATAGACAGACAGATTCTATATTTCTTTCATCAATTAAACATCAAAAGTATCAGATCATTTAAAATTTTATCCTTTAATGTTCAGAATATTACTAGATTAAAATGAGTAATCAGAACCAGCATTTTTCCTCTTCCGATTCTTGTCCTTCCACTCATTCTCATTCTGCCCCTATCACCCTCCTTTTTCTCCTGTTTTTTCTGTGTAAATTTGTTACAGTGTACTTATACAAAATAGAATTAAATTGTGCACACTCCAATCTATTGAAAGGGCATCAAAAACATTTTGAAACACACACACACACACACACACACACATATATATATATATATATATATATATATATATAAGATAACAATAAACAGTGTTTATTACTTTGGGCAGGATCTCTTAACCTTCAGCCTGGAAGACCTATATTCTTTATGGAAAGAAATTAAACATCATAGTCCAAAACGCAGAGAATGGATCAAAGAGCTTGACTCTAAACTCAGAGCCCTGGAGGATGAGCGAATGAATAAAGTAACTATTTTGCTTTGCACATATGTACAGTTTATGCTTCTTTTGCTATGTTCATTGCATCATTTGTCTGACAGAGCTGTATCTTTTTCTTTTTTCTTGTATCATGCAAACTTTTATTTCTCTGAATATTTTGCCTCCTTTGTTTGTAAAATTCATTAAAATATAAAATCATATGTGCATACACACAGTACCAGTGGTTGTAATAAATAATCTTTTACCTTTAAAAATGTATTGGGAAGAGTTGGGGTGGATTGTGATGTTTTAAAAAATTGACTTTGTATCCCTACTTAATCTACTTTTCATTGCTTTGCTATCCCTAGATGGAAATGTACAGATTTAACTCTATATAGACACTTTATAGACACTATATAGGCGTTCTCTAGCACAGTAGCAGTAGCTTTTGTTTTGTGTATAGTATGGTGGACATCAAGATTTTACTTCATTTTTAGTAGTTTGCCATAAATTCTATAATGCTTATCCATGTAAACTGCACGTCATGACTTTGAATTGTAACTTATTGAAAAGAAAATCAATAATTCTGTATATAGTATGCACCCTGATGCCATTTATTGTTAAAGTAGGTATTGGTGTGACGTTTTGCTGGGAGATGGGCAAGATGTTAATTCTCCACCTCACCGGGCCACCCTTAACCTTAAGCTAATCTCCAAAACACACCTTCTGACTGGCTACACATGTTAGAAAGATGAATGATAGATAATGTAGAAATGAAGAGTGATAATTCTAGAAGATAGCTCAAGTCCCTGATACATACAGCCACGATAGTGAGTAACTAAAGGTGACAGACTACAACATGTAACATATGAGTCATGCTAACACAAATGGTCTATGTATCAACAATAAATGTATCCAACAATAAATAATATAAGACAGCATAATTACATGTAGCAAATAGTTCAACAGTAACAATTAGAGTATATATATATATAATTTTAAAGTTTATAATCATGACCATATGGTGTTGTAAGAGAGTGTGTTCGTTTGAGTCTTATGGCATTGTAGTAGTTATTTGGCCCATTCTTATGAGTGAACTATAAATGAATTTATAGAGAACACTGAATGTTTCTGAGTGAATTCTAAAATGTTTGATTAAAGTTTAAGTGAATTTGATTGTATCTTGACTGAAGCTGTGCAGTTGTTGACTTTATAAATATACATAGCTTTATCTTCCAGTGAATGTCATTAGTAGACATGCATGTGGTTCATTGATCTGATCCTTGTCACATGGGTCATATTGCTATGGTATTGCTTCACAGTGCAATACTCATCAAAGTCAACATCCAAGATAATGTGGTTCTATTCTGGTGTTGTTTTGTGGCTCAATGCTCATCGATCAAAGTCCCAGATATGGTCTCAGATAAAGTCTTCAGATGAATTGCCGGGGCTAAGAAATTGTCCTCAGGTGTTCTCTGACAGAACACTTTTACTTACATGGTCATCATAATTATCATGAGCAAAATATAACAGTATAAATTATAGTTAATGTCAAGAGATAAACATGAATAAATATTAGTTAGGCAAGCAAAAGCACATACCTTCAGCAGTAATATATACAGAGGACGGTTTCCTGCAGTGTTGATAACTCGCAATAAGGTTAGTAGTATCATTATACTTTGTTAACACTGGGAACCAAAATATATGTTGCCTCAATGGTCAGCTGCATTCAACTGACAATTTACAGGTGAGTTTCTAGTATGTTTGTTAACATGGCTGAGCTGCGCTATGATTGGTTAATTTAGTGAGTTGTCTGGAACATTCAGGTATGTTTTCAGCCCGAGGATAAGGGTCAGCATTTCTAGAAGATAGTTTTATGTGTAGAATATTTTTAGAGGAGAGATGGGTGTGGGCTATATAAGCCATTATGTGACAGTTGGATTATAACAGTATTTACATTACTGACATATAAGATATGTTTCACTATTTTTTTCATTCACTTATGGCATTTATCCATTCACGCAATTCAGAAAAGATAATTCATATTCTACACAGGGTTTCCAGTAAAATGGCACTTGTAGCAACTGACAAGAACTGCAAAAAAATACAATTTCAAACTATGTACTCTTTTATGTAATTTGCACTCAACTTAGACAAACAAAATTTCACTGTGTGCATCATACTAAAACTTTTGCATTAGTTAAAAATTAAAAACATGATTGTCTCTGGAAATTGCTTAACCTTCTTTTCAGATTTCCAAAAATTAAAATTAAATTTAATTAAAATTAAAGTTATCCTACTTTGGTAATAGTTTGAATTACAAGAACAAGTGTCTGGCTTGATTTGCCTCTTGGATTATAAGAAATAAATGGCTGGTTGATTTCCATTTGGATTACAGGAGCCACTCAGCTAGCTTGGTTTGCCTCTGAGATTACAAGAAATAAGTGGCTTGTTTAACATTCTAGTTGTATTTGTAGAGACAAACAGCTGGCTTGATATGCCATTAGGATTACAACAGATAAGTGACTGACTGACTTGATTTGCTAGTTAGATTACAGAAGATAAGTTGCTGGCTTGGTTCATTGGAGAGAGTGATTGATTTTATATGCCAGTTACTGTCAGTAAATGACTGGCTTGATTTTCCAGTTAAACTGCCAAAGACAATTGATTGGCATATAAAGCCAGTTGGATTACAAAAGATAATAGACTGATTTGATTTGCCACTTGGAGTACTGGAAGTAATTGGCTGACTCGAATGCCAGTTGGATTACTTAAAGATTAGTGCCTGCTATGATATACATAGAGATAAATTTGGGGCATTTGTTCAATGGAAAATTGATTATTTCTTATTGGTATTTAGATCAAAGCTGTGTTCTTTTTTTTTCTTCTTGGTTAAAGTTTTTCTTACACACCTTATATTTGAACAATAATAGATTTCCGATGTAATGCATTTCAGAGATTAAATATTTGTTTTTTTCTTTCTTCAGATTGGGACTGTGTTTCAAAATTATGCCAACATATTTCAGAAAATATCTCACTTGCTGACCCCTGACCTGGAACGATTCTTAGGCAAAGAAACACAAGTAAGGTTTTGTATTGAAGTTCTGGTTAGCTGTCTTTTTCAATCTTATTTTCTTTTTTCTGCCTCTCTCTGTCTTCTGCCAGTCTGTGTGATTGTATGTTTTGGTCTGTCACTTATAGTTCCATTTATATCTCACTGTTCCTAGCTAAGGCAACAAGATAATGTTATCTTCTATGATTCAGCATTTCTGCAGCAAACAAAGTTCTGAATGTTTGATTCACTTATGGCATGATGTAGTGTAAAAGTGTATAGTATAGTGTATAAACTATAATGTAAAACTAAAAGTCACCATTTGATTTGGGGTATTTGTATGTTTGTTTTGTTTTGCCTCTCTCCTTATGGTAATATAAAATATATGCAAGCATTTTCATTGCATCTCACTTATTAATCTTGCTAACCTAAATGAAGCAAGAGCAGATGATACAAATTCCATTAGAAGCAAGTAGTTTAGCAGGCAGACAAATCATTTAAAAGGTAAATCTTTTCAGGCAGTAAACCAGATGTGTCTTAGTAACCGGCGTGCCTATGCTGACCTGTTTGTTCGACTTATGACTGCTGATATAGAGCGTGAAAAAACACAGCATACCTTGTGGCGTCGCAGAGTTGAAGCCTGGAAAATGCTGAAGACAGATTTAGCAGTTCAGAAATTCAAGTATGACAATAAGAAAGCAAGAAGTTTTCAATTTGTTACTTTTTGTTATATGATATAGTCTACTTTCAACATTTAACATTTAAAGTAGCTTTATTGCATATGCATTGTAATTGAAATAATGAATAAGAGAATTAGCCAATTGATGGATGGATGGATGGATGGATTTGGGTGGATGGGTGGGTGGGTGGGTTTGGGTGGATGGATGGGTGGGATTCCTAAAACTAATAAATTCACTTTTTTCAAATAGGGAATTCATGGAGACTGAAGAGGTTTTAAAGCCACCTGGCATTGATCAACAAATGGAGCTCATGTTGAAAGATCTAGAAAGTCTCAATGCTCGTCGTATGGACATGATTAAAGCACTTGGGTATGTCATTTCAGTATTAGAAACATTCTTTTTGATATTGCAGACTTGTGTATGCATGCATGCTTGTCTGTTTTGTTACTGATTCTATAATGCATGTATCCCTCTGAATTGTTCTATGTGCATAAATATGTCTGCTCTTCTGCTAGCACTTGTATTGAACACATTCTTTTGCACTCTGAGCCCCAAAATATTCCCAAAAATACTTTTGCATCTGAGCCCCAAAATATTCCCAATATCTAAAAACACTTTTGCACTCTGAGCCCCAAAATATTCTAAAATCACTTTTGAACTTGACTTTGTCTCATTCAAAACTCATCTTTCCTTTCTAAACTAACTCATTCTTTTAACAGGAGTTTATGCATTCATTTATTTGTTCTAATTTTATATTGTATGTATATATACATTAATTTTTTTCTAAATAAACTGTTTTTATTTGTATTTGCTATAGTGATCTAAAACCACCAGCTTCTACTAAATCTGCAATCTATAAATGGCGTCAGCAAATGCAAAAGATCTCCCAAGAGCTAGGTATGGTATATAATATATTTGCAAGAGATGTGTAAAACTTACTATTTGTTCATCATTGTAATGAAAAATTATGAGCTTTTTGCTTGTTTCTTTATTTTATTAGTAATAGTGGGACATGGTAAGTGTGGTGGTGATTATGATGAAGAAGAAGATTTAATAAAGTGCTTAATCATATAAAACTTCTAAGTCTTATCTACTTAAACATAAAAAAATTAAAGTTAATAAAACAAAATTAATGTATATTACTGTAATAATTTTTTTTTTTTAAATTAAAAAAAATTATCATGATCTCTTTGAAATCTCAGCTCAAATTTCAACAAATTCCATGTAGAGCAAATGAACATTGAGCATGAGTTATAACTTTGCTTTTGGAATGTTGAATGTGCATATCTAACAATGAGTACAAGCTTTAAGCAGGAGTGTTCACATATGATATCAGATATGTATTTGTGGCTGGAACCAGACAGGAGTATATACAAGAGAAGAAATCTTGCTGTGAACAGGTAGCCAGGGAAGTCTTTGAAGAAATGGAATGAACATTTTGAAGATTGTTCTCAAGACATACTGACACACCAGAGAGAAGAGAAGGGAAGAGAATTACAAATAACCCAATCAAGTACACTAGCAACCACAATTTTTTGTAACAGCAGCTGTGTTAAACTTGCAAATACAGACATTTCATCTCACCTCCCAAAATATCGATGTACAACAAGAATTGAAGATATGTTGGAGAAAACGATAAAGAGCTTTCAGAAAATTACCCATATTTCTAACTGACTGACTAAATTTAATGGGGACGTCACCTATATTCATTTTTTTACTCTGGCAGAGGTCAGGATTTAGCAGCTTTTTAAGACAACAAAAGTCATTGACTAAAGTTTAATTATAATTTATTGGCAACTTGTTACTCATCATCCAGGATTTAGCTTCAGAAACACATATCTGTACACTCTGGTTAATGGAAGCAGTTTCATTTGGGTAGCTAGATTTGTTCATCAGTATGCAGCTTATGGAAGACAGGATGGTGACATGATGCTGGATAAGGACTTCCCACACTTAATAAAAAAATACATTTCTCTCTAATGTATACTTTTACTTTTTTTTTTTTTTTTGGTGGGGGAGCATATTATTGAACATGAAGGACAACCCAGTAGAATGAAATAATTACAAATAAAAGTGTTTCAAGAATGGTGTCTTAAACTAAACAATCACAATTTTGTGTATGCTAATTTATCATGAACCATACATGGTCTCATATATATAGTATCTCACCTTTCCATCAGCCAGGTAGCATCATTGAACACTTCTATTATCATTAAAAACAGTTTTTTTAAAAATTAAAATAAATGTCCTGAATATGTGTCTGCTATAGGAAAGTTATACATTCACATAGTTGTACAAACCCCAAGACTAAGGGGCCTTGTAAGTTCCCATGGCTGATGATTAAAGTTCTGTGCATCTTGGTAGGAGTAATTGCCCTTAGTAACCTAGAACGAGATACAGACTGGAAAAAGTAAAGTAAAAGTAGAGAGGGTCTTAAGTAATCAGCTAAAGCTTATTTTACTTCAAAAATTCCTTTTTCCATCATACAGTCAGAGTACATGCTATAGGAAAATCATAAGTAATAGGTAGAAAATTCTCAATGCAATTTTATGGATGGATGGAAAAAGTGCATAACAGCAAACAAGTAAGGAAAATACAAACTAATCATAAAAATCAAGGAAAAGATGGGGCAGATTGAAAAAATTTTAAGCATCCCTTCAAGGATCAAAAACTCAAGTAGACAGAATCTGAAAAATTTAGAGTTGTCCAAACTACCACTATCATATGTTGCCACATTTCTATAAAATTCTAAACTCGATGATTGGTATCTGTCTAAAATCACAGTCTCTAAACTCGATGATTGATATCTGTCTAAAATCACAGTCTCTAAACTCGATGATTGATATCTGTCTAAAATCACAGTCTCTAAACTCGATGATTGATATCTGTCTAAAATCACAGTCTCTAAACTTGATGATTGATATCTGTCTAAAATCACAGTCTCTAAACTCGATGATTGATATCTGTCTAAAATCACAGTCTCTAAACTCGATGATTGATATCTGTCTAAAATCACAGTCTCTAAACTTGATGATTGATATCTGTCTAAAATCACAGTCTCTAAACTCGATGATTGACATCTGTCTAAAATCACAGTCTCTAAACTCGATGATTGACATCTGTCTAAAATCACAGTCTCTAAACTCGATGATTGACATCTGTCTAAAATCCCAGTCTCTAAACTCGATGATTGATATCTGTCTAAAATCACAGTCTCTAAACTCGATGATTGATATCTGTCTAAAATCACAGTCTCTAAACTCGATGATTGATATCTGTCTAAAATCACAGTCTCTAAACTCGATGATTGATATCTGTCTAAAATCACAGTCTCTAAACTCGATGATTGATATCTGTCTAAAATCACAGTCTCTAAACTCGATGATTGATATCTGTCTAAAATCACAGTCTCTAAACTCGATGATTGATATCTGTCTAAAATCACAGTCTCTAAACTCGATGATTGATATCTGTCTAAAATCACAGTCTCTAAACTCGATGATTGATATCTGTCTAAAATCACAGTCTCTAAACTCGATGATTGATATCTGTCTAAAATCACAGTCTCTAAACTCGATGATTGATATCTGTCTAAAATCACAGTCTCTAAACTCAATGATTGATATCTGTCTAAAATCACAGTCTCTAAACTCGATGATTGATATCTGTCTAAAATCACAGTCTCTAAACTCGATGATTGATATCTGTCTAAAATCACAAGTCTCTAAACTCGATGATTGATGTCTGTCTAAAATCACAGTCTCTAAAAGAGTCTGAGCATGCATAGTATGATTTTTATATACATTTCTGGTAACTTGTTTAAGCCATGATGACAGTTTTTGGCTGCATGTATCTCTACCAGGATAAGCAGAAAAATCTACATGTATTTGACCATTGTAATTGTTAATGCTCTAACTAGGTACTTCATGAATGCGGTATTATCGTTTTCCACAATTGCATGAGGGGAATTAATGACTGAAATGACTGACTGAATTGTTACCAAGGTTAGGAAATCTATTTTTTGTCATGAAGAAAGTCTTTTACTAATTTAAGTGAACCATCATTAAGGGAGCATAGATTTCACTGATCCTACATAATGAGGCTAAGGCTACTAGGAAGAGAGTTTAAATCAAAGCTTTAAACTCTTTCATTGTAAAGGTTAAAAATTACTGTAAATAATTCAAGATTATTTCCAGGCAGGGAAAAACTGATATAGACTTGGGTCTTTTCTTTGTATATTAGCAAATTAATCTGATGTATCATAGTTGAGGATGTCTCGTTCCTATTGAAATGTCTGAAAGTTATAAACAAGCATAGACATCAAACCCTCTGTCTTGAGATCTGCCAGTCTTTTGGCTTCAACAAAGAAATTCATCTAAAGCTGCCACTGAAATATTATAGGGGTCAAATTCTTTGATATTGCTAACAGTAAAAATGTACACACCATTTCATCTGACACATTATCAACTTGCCAGACAGTTCTATTGATACGTGCAAAGCCAACAGCCCTAGGTTTCAGTGAAAGACTGGAACATGAGTATGAGCAACCTCTCTACTTTTTCTGGCATTTTACTAAGAATTTCCCCCTACATGGTTTCTTCTCTATGATTTTCCTCTCACTATCAGATCACCATAGTGCTTATTGATTGTCAGACCTTACCCATGCTTTTCCTATCTCTATTATATCATCATTGTACCTATCAATTGTCAAAGGTTGTCTATGCCTTTCCTCTCTCTGTATCAGAAAATCATAGTGCTTTTCTTCTCTAATATCATCATAGTACCTATGGTCAGAGCTTGTCCACACTTTTCCCCTCCCTCTCTCTGTCAAATTATCATAGTGCCTGTTGATTGTTAGAGTTTCATAAGGAAGTTTGTGATGAACAGAATGGAGGAAAATGCTCAGTTGATGTTGAATGTAACAACGAAAAATTAATAAAATAGTGTTGAGGTAAGTACTGATATGTAGTATATCTGAAAGGTATTTACCTTAAACATGTATATACTACTGTTTTTATATCAGTAGTAAACCATGCATATTTAAATTTCACATGTGGCAAAAACTACCTTTTACAATAGATTACTGTACTAGTCTTCG
Organism: Sinotaia quadrata; assembly: GCA_028829895.1. Lineage (NCBI taxonomy): Eukaryota > Metazoa > Mollusca > Gastropoda > Architaenioglossa > Viviparidae > Sinotaia > Sinotaia quadrata. Next base: position 84,866,366 of record CM054180.1, read on the forward strand.
AAATATGACTGGTGGTACAAAAAAGGTAATGAAAAACTAGCAAATTATTTGCAAATACATATCATGATTGGGCATATAAATTGTAATAAGTGACTGATTGTATGACTAATGATGCAGTTGCTAATACAAAATAATGTGGTGGTATAAATTGCAATGAATGTCAAATTTAATGATGCAGTTGTTCATACAAAATATAATTGATGGTATAAATTGTAATGAATATCTAATTTGGGGCTATTGATGCACTTGTTCATACAAAATGTAATTGGTGATATAAATTGTAATGATTATCTTATTTTTGACTAATGATGCAATTTTTAATACAAAATATAATTGATGTATAAATTGTAATGAATCACTAATTATTTGATGCAAGTAATGCGAAACATGATTGTTCTTAGAAATTATAATGTTAAATATAGATATATTCAAAATTATATATAGCTGTAATAAGTTTATTACTGGATGATTAATGAAATAGTAGTCATAATGTTAGTACTGGCATAATAATTATATTGCTGAGCATTCATTTGCTAGTGAAAACTGAAGTAGCAGTTATAATGTTAGTGGTGGCATTATAATGGGGAGTGCATATATTATTATTCTAACAGCTGTTGAATGGTTATGCACCCACAAAATTTTATATGATGTATTGCACTTTAAGCAGCTTAAATAATTCTGATTAGCATCCTGAAATTCCAAGACAATTTACTAAAGAGTCTCATATGAAATCATACATAATATCCTATCTGCTATAACTTTAATATTTATAAATTTTCTACCTCTTTCTTGTGTTTGTAAATTGATTAAACCTTTTCTGACAAAAAGATATTTCATACCTACATATAAATCCAGAGTTAAGCTACTCTATCTGCCTTTATTTACTGATTAGCTGATATGGCAATGTTGTTGGTGTTGCAGCTTCTATAAGACAAAAAAATATTTCATACGTACATATAAATCCAGAGTTAAGCTACCCTATCTGCCTTTATTTACTGATTAGCTGATATGGCAATGTTGTTGGTGTTGCAGCTTCTATAAGCCAAATGCAACTAAGCAAACTTCATGGAGAGATGGAGAAAGTGTGTCAGTCTTGTCTTGATCAAATGGAAGCAATCAAGGTGAGATAAATATGCCAGTAATGCTTCACTCAAATGAAAATGGTCTGGGGGAGTTTCATGTGTACATTCAAAGGTACATTTAACATTTTCCAGCTTGCAGTATGTCAAATCAGGAAAGCATGTATACTGTTCATCATATCTTAGACACTGTTATAAGTATTTTGTTTTCTTTTCCAGTGGATGTGAATGATGATGATCATGGAAATGACAGTGACAGTAAATTAGTTTGGGTAATTCTTTTAGTGATAGGACAATTCTGATAAATAGAATGTTAAAAGTAATTGAATGAGAGAAGTATGTAAGGAAAAGAAAACTTGTATGTACAAAAGGCATAATAATGACAAATGTCTATTCTGATAATACATGACCGACTACACAAATGTGAATTGAAAAGTTTCCTGAAGACTGTTTAGCAGATTTTCACAATAAAAAGCTGTGTTAATCTTTGTGTAAGTACTTATGCTTGGCATTAATATTTAATTTTCACAATAAAAAGCTGTGTTAATCTTTGTGTAAGTACTTATGCTTGGCATTATATTTAATTTTCACAATAAAAGGCTGTGTTAATCTTTGTGTATAGTCATAAAATCAAGAACATAAATGAATAATACAAAAATCAAGAACATAAATGAATAATACAACAACCCTATGTATCTAAATGTGAACAGTCAAAAGCAGGCAATCTACTCTAATATTTTTGTAAAAAGTAAACATCATTATCTCTTTTAGTGTGTCTCTATTGGTTGGAATAAAATATCTGTTCATCTCTTACAAACAACAGTCATGTTTGGGAATGTAGAGAAATGAAGAAAACAAAAATCTCTCATCACATGATCTTAAAAATAGAACAGTTCCAGTGGGCCACTGACATGATTTGACCAAAGAAAAAAAAATAAAGATTTCTTTTACTTTATATTGTATTGGTTGATTAAGCATAAAATACTATGACGTCTCCACTTTGCAGCTGACATTCAGAGAATCATGTTGTCTTGTTAGTGCTGATGGAAAAACACCATTTTTTCTGTATGTACTGTTGATGAGTAGGCTCTACATCTCTCCCAAAACTGGAAACTGCAACTCTACTTTGTTTCATTAGCTTGCATGTGGTGGACAGCTGTCTAGCTAATTGAGTCTACCTTTGCTTCAAGATTGATGTGTAATTTTATCAAGCACTAAGAGCAAATGCAGAACTGTGTGAACATGTTCAAGACTGTGGAACTGTGTAAATAAATGCAGAACTTTGTGTGCATGAACCTTCACAGTAAAACTACTACTTGTCCTGTAAATTCTGTTTTAAGTAGGTTAATAATTGATGACCACTTTATAAATTGTAGTCTAATAATAGTAGTAATTTAGCTTAAGAAAGAACAGTGTTGTCTTATGTGTTTTGAGTGCTATTTGAACCTCTATTATTTGTTTTGGTGATTAAACCACAAGTTTATCTGTCAAATATAAGTTTAGATTAAATAAATAATTGCTTTTGTCTAATTCATTGTGGTTTAAGTTTGATTGAATATCTAGTTAGGAAGAAAAGGACAAATGATCAAAGTATAAAGTACTTGGCATTTACATTTATACAAATCTAGTTTATGGATCTCTTAAATAATGTCTACTTCCTTTCCTTCTGTTAGAAGATAGTGGTTTTGATAAATTTGTTAGCAGGAGAGTAAGAGGAAACATTACAGAAAATTACTTGAATCATTGGCTCTTATGGCAAACTGGCAAATATAACACATATTACAATCAAATTAGAATTAAAATAAATTGTCATTATTGAAACTAAACATGTTCCCTTCTACAAATTCACATCCATAGTGATGAAACACCCAAATATGATGAAGGAATATTTGCTGTTTTGTTTGGACATTTAATAAGACCTTGAGGAAAGTTTAGTCTTTTAGATGCAAGAAAGATGATTTGCTGTTATTTGTCTTACTGCAGATGTCACTATTGCAAGCAAGTGTTGCAACAGAAGCTGAAGCCAAGAAATTAGCTGAAGAGAAGATGCTACCTTTGATTGGTGCAAGACAAGAGAAATTTGAGAAAACTCTGGAAAACATGGAGGTAATAATTAATTACATTGAATTTCATATTAGTACTTAAACTATACAGAAGCTGTAGACATTTTATGATCCTACGAAAACCTCCTTGTTTTCAAACTGAGAAATGAATAAGAAAATTGGGATATGTGGCTTACTGAAAACTCACATTTCTTATTGAGAATTCACCTTCCTTTCTGAAAACTGATCTTTCATACTGAAAACTTAACCTTTCTTTCTGAAAACTTACCTTCTTTCTGAGAATTCACTTTTCTTACTGAGAAACTAATATGTCATTGGCTTATTCAAACCTAAGTATGTCTGTTTTTTTGTTTCTCACAACAAATGATTGTTTCTTATGTTCCCTGAAATCATTAGTCAGTCACTAGATCTTTGTTGATTTCAGTAACTTCTGAAATAGGAAAAGAATAGATAACAGATTGATTATGTTGAATAAGTCGTACTCAAGCTGTCTGAAAGATGAGATCTGCTCAAACAGCCTCATGCTGTGGTTTTTATTTCATCCACCTTTAGCTTTGCTTCCAATTCCTGATTGAAATCAGGAAATATCATGATTAATAGATTGCTTGGAACTCAAAAGTTTTACCATATTCATTGGCATGTATTTTGTTTTCTAATGCATATCTGTAGATCAAACCTATTTGAAGTCTCCATTATGGTCTTAACAAAATGGTTTAGTTTGGTTGTTTGAAGTAAAATAATGTTTATTATTCCCTTGACCTCCCCCAAAATGATTTTACATATTAAGGACATAATACCAAAATTGTTTTTTAAAGACCTCATTGGAGAATAATACTATAATTGTTTCAGACATCATTGGAGAATAATACTATAATCGTTTCAGACATCATTGGAGAATAATACTAAAATTATTTAATTGTTTCAGACATCATTGGAGAATAATACCAAAATCATAGATCAACAGATGCAGTTGTTGTTCAAGTATGCTCAAGGTGTTGCACATGTCTGGGACACCCATGAGATCGGTTTGGCCAGGCAAGAGAGGGCTCTGCAAGAAAAATTAGAGGAGTGCAGACATGATCACGACTATGCCAACCAGGTGGGTGTTTTTTCTTTCATTAATGGGCTTTCTTTTCCCAGTGTCTCTTTCCTCGTCCCTGCTGTTTTTAAAAAATTACAAATACTTTCTTAATCCCTATAAATTGGACATAATAAAGGGAGGCTGGCTGCTTTATGAAGCTCTTTCTGTTACCTTCCTGTGATATTTTAGTTGGCACTTGTACAGACTACCATTGGACTTGACATGAGATCTTAGTGAGGCTTATGTTGTGAAGACACTTGGTATGTATTCAGAAAACACTTTTAAACAAAGTATGTGTTGTGTGACAGGTTATTTTAAATGATGAGAGTGTATCTTTAATTATGAAAATATTATCATCTCTCTACATTTGTGATAAATACACACCTCTCAATTTGCAGGCAACGGACTGAAAGAGCAACCTCCTGTTCCCCTTCCAGAGCAATCCCCAGTTTTTGTAAATAAACACCACAGAATAACTCTGACCTGGCAAATGTACAGCAGTGTAGTGGGGGGACACCCTCTTCAAAGGCCTACTCCCATCTTATTAATTATTATGCCCCCCACCACTACTTCTGAACTTTTAACCCAGTTAAAACACAAAATCGAGGGTGTTGGTAAACAAAGAAATAGGATTTATTAACAATATAAATTAACTACACACTATATAGCAATTCAACATTGATCAAGTACAAATAATGACATACAACAAATGCATATAGAGATACACAGAATAAAACAAGATAAATATATATTAATGGTTCAAGTCTAATGCTCTCTTAATAATCGTCTATGAATGTTCTGATGAATTTTCTCCAGCCCTCCCTTAGAAACTTCTGAAGTTTTCTCTAACAGTTTTACTTCCGTGGATGACATTTAGACTACACAAATTTGCACATCATGAAGTAAGGAAAGTTCAGGTTTATTTCATGAAATGTCAACATAGTTTTTCCCTTCTGCCCTCACCAGCTTGCTTCTTGGTACTCTTAGTGCACTGGTGGTCAAGCTGAGGATTGGAACCAGGGGTCAAATTTAAAGGAAGATATTTTGAAGATATCTTTGGGAGTAGTGCCCTGGGCTCTGGAAAATTACAATGTTCTTGATGGAAAGATTTTAACTGCCTCTCTCTTTAATAACCCAGACTATATTTTACAATTACTGAATACAATAATTTAGTTCACCATTGGTGAACAATAAACTCAGACTGTGTGCACCTTTACAAATGTTTACTCTTCTGAATACAGCCATACCAAATTAGACAAAGTAATGTTAACAGACCAAAAAATAGAAATAGAAAATCACAGTTGTAGGCAATATTTTACAGATCAAGGTTATGATAAAAGGAGTCTCTGAATCATAGGTGATATTTTACAAAAATCTAAATTTGTTGTATCAAACTCGCTACGTTTCCAACAATGGCTACAATTTAGTTACAAACAAATCAACTAACATTAATCACATGACACTTTGACTGGATAAAATAACAAAAGATATCTTAGAATTATAAACAGTATACAAGGTTATACACAAAAATTAAAATACATTATTACTCAGCTGAAAGAGAGACATAAAAATTACATTTCTGTTTAGCTGCAAAGGAAACATAAAATTACAAGTTAGGAAATTTACAACTCTGTGTTACTCACATTACAGCATTAATCACATGACTCCCAGAAATGCAGACTGCAGAGGAAACATGTCTTACTGCCTAAAGAATTTATTGGACAGTGATGGGCAAGGGATAATTTTCCACAAAACGGATTTCACCCCTGTATTCCCTTAACCTATTGGTTACCTACAGTTGGCCAGTAGATGGCCATTGATTAGCCCTAATTGCCTCACCTCTCAGAAATGCTTGCATCATTTGATAAGTCATTTGTCTATAATAAGATTTAAGAGGTGGACTTACGCATTCACTAGAACATAGACTATTGAATTCCACCAGGAATGACACCAGTGTCATTTAATTATAATATTACTTCAGATAATGTCTAGTTATCCATTTAGGATGAACTGTTGCAATTTTGCATTGCACATTCACTTAACATGCAGTGCATGACTTCTATTTTTAAAAGCTTACTGCATAAATATCACTAATGTGATTAAAGTGCTCTACAATTTTATTACAAAAATATATCATAAAATAAAAGTATATGGAAACAAGTGACAAATAAAGGAAGGGATGGAAATATTTATCACATCACATTTAGTATGTATGTGTTTTTGTGTGTATATGTGTATGTATATGCATTTGTAAGAGAGGGAGAATTTTATCAAGGGGTTAGTGGGAAATAGCCACATTCCCCATCATAATACCGGGTGTCATAATAATAAGAGTTTCTAGTATGTCTGAGATAGGAGTTGAAATTTTGGCACTTCATTCATTCCAATAAGAGAGTCACAAAGGACACAGCCAGGTGTGCATAGTGGTAGTTTCTAATTTTATAACGTCATTATGTCTGAGTTAGGAGTTAAGTTGGAGCTTTGAGTTTATTAAACATCAATGGGAGAGAGAACCAAAGATTTAATAAATAGCAACCTCCCTTACTGGTAAACACTTTTGTCTCACTCATTACCCCCAATATATTTCTTGCTTCAAAAATTGTTATAAATGGCATGTTTCTGGTAACTATTAATGCAAGTTAATTATGAAGCTGCATTTAATAAAATGGGTTGAGGAAAAGGGTTGAGGTACTGGAGGGACATCTTCAAACACATAAGTAAAATTTACATTCACTCTGTGAAGTGATGGAGTACTAGAGTGGTAGGTTGGGTTATAAACATAGGATAATTGTGATGATGGATGGCAATCATGGCAACAGAGATGACAACATGAGCGATAGTTGTTTCATATTCTTTATTGCATGTAGACACCATACATGGCAGGGCTGAGACAGCCATAGACAAAAGCATTGGTTCATGCAGATGCATGCCATCAAATGACTATGCCATCATTTAAGAGACACACACTTTAAAAGTGAGCGATGCTTACAATCCTTACACACACCAGCTGTGTTCATTATAATTTGGGAGCACAGCCATTCTGGAACACTCCTAACAGCATAAGGGACAATCACTAGGAAAAAGAGCACTAAAAATAGTTTCTGTGTTTCTTTACCTACTTTCCAGTATTAATTATAGCTAAATGCCTAAGAACTATATAACGAATCTGATATATAATGAAACTGCCATAATTTTACTTTAATACACAAAACTTTCCTAGTATATAATCTAAAGATTTAGACCTATAATAAAATCTGTGTTGGGGGGGAGGGGCTGTAGGAAAAGCATTCACACACACATGAATTACAACATATGTAAATGCAATAACAATATTCATCATATAAAAGTATATCAATTAAAAATGTAAACAATTTCCTTTCTCAATATATAAAATGCTAATACAATTAACAAGTACATCAAACAGTATATATTGATAAAAATATATATTCTCACACTCTACATCAGCTAACACAGGGCACCATCTGGCTGAAAAGTGAACTCTCCATCCCCATGCTATAAATCTAGTTGTCGGTGCCAGAGGTCGGATTTCAGAGATGGGCTATGCATGTCTGCAGGCCGCAGTGAACAAACACAAGATAATACATTGAACTCACAGGTGCTATATCTGCATTCAGAGAGCATATGTGAACTAGTAATAGACATTCATTATTGTGCTAGTGATTGTAAAATAGATATTCAGTATTGTATTAGAAGAGAAGTAATTAATTGTGCTAGTTATGATGATTGCAATAATAGAATTTAGTATTATATTAGAAGAGAAGTAATTGTGCTAGTGATTGTAATAGAAGAGAAGTAATTGATTGTGCTAGTTATGATGATTGTAATAATAGATATTCAGTACTACAGTAGTGACAGTGATGCGTGGGGCTTCAACAGTATTGAAGTAATGGTGGTGATGGTGCTTTCAGTCTTAATCAAAAGTACTGAAGCTGTAATGCTGGTGCTTGCAATCATAGTAACTTGGTTAAGTAGAGGTGATGGGATTTTGCAGTATTCGTAAACAATGTAGAAATGGTAGTGTTGTTAGGACTTACAGTCTTAGTAAACATTGTTGAAGTAGTGAGAGGCTTGCAATTTAATAAACAGTTTTGCACTCTTAGAAAACAGTGTTAAAGTAGTGATGAAGTTTGCAATTTTAGTAAACAGTGTTGCAGTCTTAGTAAATGTTGTTAAAGTAGTGATGAGGTTTGCAATTTTAGTAAATAGTGTTGCAGTCTTAGTAAATGTTGTTAAAGTAGTGATGAGGTTTGCAATTTTAGTAAACAGTGTTGCAGTTGAAATAGTGGTGGTGATGGTGTTTACTTATATGTAAAGAATAATTCTGAAATAATGGTGGTGCAATTCTTGGTGTTGACAGTAATAAACATTCAGTGTTGAAGAAGTGTGGGTGCTATGTATGAAGCAAACAGTGGTATTCATTACTGACAGTGCAAGACATGTGAGTAATGGTGTTGTGGTGATATTCATTTTAATTACGAAGTCAACAATGGTGACGTTGCAGTATATAGTGCTTGTTTTGTACAATATTTGTAGTGCTTGAGATGATAAATAAGTGGTAGATAAGTAGTATTCATAGTTATTGAGATGATGTAGTGGTAATTCTATAGTATTTATACTGACTGAGATAATGTAATGGTCAGTATTTCTGTTTGAGATGACGTAGTAGTAATTCTATAGTATTTATACTGACTGAGATAATATAATGGTCAGTATTTCTGTTTGAGATGACGTAGTAGTAATTCTATAGTATTTATACTGACTGAGATAATGTAATGGTCAGTATTTGTGTTTGAGATGACGTAGTAGTAATTCTATAGTATTTATACTGACTGAGATAATGTAATGGTCAGTATTTCTGTTTGAGATGGTGTAGTATGATGATGATGATGATGATGATACCGCTATCTATATGCCCCACAGGAATTTCTAGTCATTATTTAGTATTTATACTGACTGAGATAATGTAATGGTCAGTATTTATGTTTGAGATGATGTAGTATTTCAGTATTTGTAGTAATGGAAATAATATTTTGTGAATTGTTAACTATTTACATTGATAGAGAAGATATAGTGATAATATTTTTCTTGGTACAGTACTACTGTAGTAGTGGGTGGCATTTAGAACTTTAATGATGCATTCTTGTCATTTTATAAAATATAATGCAGTACAATTATTAGTTGGGTTCTTGGCTGGTCCCTAACACATTAGTTGTCTTTTTTGTGTCTTAGGAAAGAGAAGCTAACTTGGACATTGTCATGGATCGAATGAGACAAGATGCAACTGAAGCAGCTCTGAGAGACAGCCTTTCTAAAGCTTTTGAAATGTTGGAGGAAATTCGAGGATCGTAAGTTTATTTGCTTTGAATGGTTAAAGTATATTCTGAAGAGGATCATAAGTATGTTTGCTTTAAATGGTTAAAGTGTATTCTGAAGAGGTTAAAGATTAAAAAGAAATTTAAAAAAACAAACATTTAGTATTAAATGGAAAGTTTCTTGCAGTATTTGCTAGTTCCATGCAGCATAAGCTCTTCTCATGTACTGTACATAAATTTTATAGGACAGCTAGTTCTATGCAATTTGCTAGTTCTGTGAGTGTTGGCTAATTGTATATAGCATTTGTTAGTTCTCTACAGTGTTTGCTAGTTCTTTGCATTGTTGGCTAGTTCTCTGCAGTTTTGTTACTTCTGTGTAGATGTTGATGTTTATTTACAAGTACATGTATGCCAGTTCTAAACAGTAACATCAATATAGAATAGTTATATGATTAGTTACCCAATTTCTACATGTTCAGTCCATTTCTACTATGTTGAATATATAATTGTTGTAAATTAAATTAATAAAATGAACACTAGATGAATTATCAGACAAAAATCAGATTGTAAATTGGGTTTTATTTGTGTTATTATTTCTAACAAGAAATGTAGATGTCTTTTTCTGTAATATTAAGTTCTTTCTGTTTTGTGATGTCTTGTGTGGTGTAAATTGTGAAGTCTAGAAAGAGGAAAACTAAAACAAATTGTGTAATGGAGTACTTGTGTTATTTTGTTCTCAAACACATCTTTAAAAAAAAAAGAAAGAAAGAAAGAAAACATTAACCACTGCAGTCAAACTTTAATAAGTTAACCCTTGATATTGAGTTTTTTCCCTGAACATTCCACCTTATGACTTTTTAGTTGTATATTTATTTTATTATTTTGATCTTGATTAATCAGTACTTTATTATTTATTTTGCTATTCTGTTCTTAATCAATACTTTTATTCTAATACTAATTATAAACTATATTTTTGCTGATTATACTTGTATTTATACATTTTTATTTTACTGTTCTGCTCTTGATTAATTGATACTTTTATTCACATGTTTATTTTAATATTCTGTATTAATTACTTTTTTCATTACACTGTATACATCTCTTGGAATTATGTCACTTCTTAATAAGAGAGACAATGTGAAAATATTCCTAATAGAATTATTAAAATTATGTCTTGCGCTACTCTGTTTTGTCTTCAGAATACAAGTGGTTGTATAAGTAAATGATAAGTCAGAGAACACAAAACTCAAAGATTTAAGATTGTGCATGCTATTTCAATATTTTGAAATGAAATGTTTTGTTGAATTTGTAAAGTTACACTTCTTGTAGATTTGTAGGAAGTTGTCTTTTTTTCTTTCCCTTTTTTTCAGATCTGATACTAGCTCTAAATTAATATCTGTGTTTATACATTAAAAATGAGCCTGATTTCTTTATCTTTTCAACTAATATATTCGGTTAATCAAGGTATAGAGACAAGGTGACCAAGTTAATACACTTTAATTGTCAGATTTCTTTATCTTTTCAATAATATATTCGGTTAATCAAGGTATAGAGACAAGGTGACCAAGTTAATACACTTTAATTGTCAGATATAAGCAGGAGCATGTATAGTTTCATATTTAAATTCTATATTAGGTTAGAATTAGTTATATGTAATTTGCTAGACCTTGAGAATATATTACATGCATAATGTTTTACTTGTATTGGAAATTCACTATTTATGAGATTTCACTTATGATTAAATATTTGCAGCTAATTGAGCTTATAAATCAAGAAATGCATGTTTTGTTATTAAAATAATACAATATATCTCCATTATTTAAAGATTATTATTAGTACAAATTGAGACACTGTCTGAAACGGTTATTTCTTTCTAACAGATATGAAGAATTTCACCATGAACAGACAAGTATTGTCCACACTTATCCTGAAATGGTCCTGTCAGAGCTTGAGAACTTTGATAAGGCCTTATGCACCTTCTTTTCAGTTGATCGGAATAACCCCATGGTAATTCATTACAATCGTTTATGTGAAAATACTTCATTCAACCTGCTGTTAATAATTATAATGAAAAATAAGTACATTCAACCCAGTAAATTTATATTCTGGTACCCTAGAAAAAGGTGTTTTACTTGAAGAGTTCCAACATATATAGTAGTAGGCTTTTCAAGAAATAAGGGAGGTCATCATATCTAGGTCAAATCATTCATATGGAGATAGAGTTTGAAAACATGCAATTTCCATTGCAGTACTTGTTGGATCATATAGTCCCCATTTCAGAATTATTTATAGCTTGGAAATGTTGTTTGCTTGAAACAGTATCTCACTAGAGCAATGACCATATTTGTATGTAATTCAACAAATAATAAGAGAAAAATATTCCATTTTGAGATAAACATGATTTGTTATTAATTATTGGTATCCTGAGGTGTCCATCTTGCGAAGCCATTCTTGGCCAAATGTTTGTCATGATTTAGTCATAGGATATGTCAAGAGTCTTAACTCACAATAGGTCACAAATATAATGTGTCAGAACTTTCAGCTCTCAAAAGGTCACAAATAAGATGTGTCAAGATTCTTAACTCAGATCATTAATATCTGTATTCTTTATGCACTAAGTTGAATTGCCAGATTACCTTCGATGTAGATGTTTGGAAGGACTTATATATTTGTGGATTAAGTGTACATTTTACTTTTTAGTTCAGTGTGTTGAATGAACTCTTAACAATGATACTATAAACAATGGTCAGTTTCTGTTCCAATTATAAAAAACTAGTGAATAAGAGCAATGTTAAACTCTAACTTTACTGGGGTAAAATAATGTGTCACAAATGACAAATTCAACTTTTAAAATTATTTTTAAATTTAGTATCAGAAGAAAATTAGATAGTTAACTGATTATTATGATACTGTTTCCTGGGAGTGTGATGATAGATAACTGACCAAGACTATAAAAGTCTGCTGATCGGGAAAATGACAAAACTTATTTTGATGTTATTATTCACTAGGACAAGGTTAAAGTTGACAGAGTATCCATAAAAATCTGCTGATTGGGAAGTGATATAATTACTTATTTTGATATTACTGTTCACTAGGAGAAAGGAAAAGAAGAAAGTGACAGAGAATCTTTAAAATCTGCTGATCAGACTCCCAGTAATTACAGCATTAAAGAACCTACTCGAGAAAACAGTCGAGAACAACAAGCTGGTAGTCCTCGAGAAAGAGAAGCTAGTATTAGCCGAGAGCGACCCCGTTCAAACCCAAAATTGGTAATGTATCTTTTTTCTAGATAAACATTTTAGGCATGTGTCTGTCGTATGTATGTGTCCTTGCATGCACAGTAATATTTATTTATATCCCATCCCCTGCTTAGAAATCTTTTCATATGCTGAATAAATTACACAAGAACCCATGATTAGAGAAAGTCATATTACTGAAAAATAGTATTGCTGGTCATAATAGACTAGGAGTATGGCAGACTTTGACAACTTTCTTCAGAACTATGTGCGAGATTATAAAAGATTATGGATATTATGACAGGCTTGGCAATTTTCTTCAGAACTATGTGCTAGGTTATGAGCATATATGTATATGGTAGGTCCTGACAACTTTCTTCAGAAGTATGGGTTAGTTTATAAAAGACTAGGGATATATGGCAGGTCTTGACAACTTTCTTTAGAACTTGCTGAACCCTTCATTAATGTGTTTTATTTATTTTTTATATTCATTTCTACGTTTGTGTGGATTTACATGAATCTATGCATGTGAATAGTATTGTTTAAAGGTTTCTTGAGATTTGTAGAATAGTGTGCTGGGTCACCTGGAAGTGTGATGCAGACATGGACTGTTTGTTGTAAATGCTATTTGCACATTTATGGGAAAATTCTTGGGGAATTTGTTATCAAGCAACCAGTAATGAAATTATATTTGTTGTTAAAGTTTACAGTGAAACTAAGAGGAATTTACAAAATAGCATGAAGCATACCAGTTTTAGTACATCAGAAAGTAGGCATACACAGTGAAAAAAGGATTTTAGCACATAAACAGACTGTTTGCCCATTTTCAAAAATATTATTCTTGTTTCATACAATGTGCACAACCTGTGTATTGTTAATGGAATATAACATTATGCTAAACACATTTAAACTGTTAATACATAATTATTAGTTTGTGTGGCAGAGTAAATTTGCCTATCCCTATTTCTAAACTTAATAATTATATCTTTGTTGCCAATGTTAACCTGACCCAACCTTGGACACTGCTTATGATGATATTTTTAAGTGTCAAAGCTGGAGTAAACAACTCAGGTGGAGAACATGCTAAAACTTGCTGACACAGTCCAAACCAGTTCCAACTGCATGAGTAGTTTTTCTGACCAGTAGTCTCACACTTGTTTATAACAACTTCAACCAATGGGGATGGACCGAAAGTTACTTTGCAATAATATTACTTTAAAAAGTGATATTGAAAATACTCTAAGCTAATCTATTTCTCAATTTTTTGGGTCTAATTATATTAAAACGTATTCACTGTGCTGATCTGAACAGTTGGTAGCACTTCTCCACTAGGAACATCATCCTGTTGTTATCCTAGTCACTACAGATATATATGCTTTAAAGTTAACAAATTGGCATATGGTGTGCAAGTCACATCTATATCGTTATTTCATGCACAGTTATTTTCTGATTCACTAGTCAAGTCAGAATTAATGCTCTCACACTCAGTATTTATTTTTTATAAATATATACATATATATATTTAAAACCCTCTCTAAATTTCAAAATTGCAGTGGATAATTATGCATACAAGCACAAGCACAAATGTTTTATCAATAGAACTACAAAGAAAAAATAAAGTGAATTAATTTAAAATAAGAAATGTATTTTTACTTGAAAAATGGCATAGTTTTTCCTCTGTTTTCTAGTATCTGAAATAGGGTATTCAACATGTATCAGTGTGCTTTTTGACTTTAGATAGTGGGATGAGACTGGTATTGTGCATATTAGTGAGTTTATCAGGGGTCATGGTGTCTTTTGAAAAGGAAAGCAAAAAACAGGTCAGATTTTATTTGTATTTTGCATTAATTCCTTCATTTTAAATAAGCTTGATTGATAAGACAGTATTTTCTTGTACCTCCTAGCAAATCATTCATATTGCAACTACACACAAGATGGTAATGCATCTCTTCAAAAATGTCTCGACAGCTATGTTTATTTTCTTTTCATCACACTTGTCAACTGGTGTCGTTAGACCATAGATGACTCTACTTATTTATTATGTTACTAATATTTCTTATGGTTATATTATTACTTTTACTGGGCCCTTGATATAAAAGCCTTTTTTTACTATATTTATTTTATAAAATAATTTTATATCTATTATTTTACTAAACTAATTGATTGTGCACAGTATTTTTATTCAACTGCACTTTGTCCAACCTTCAGGTAATCTGAACTGCCCAATATTATTACTTTTACTGGGCCCTTGATATAAAAGCCTTTTTTTACTATATTTATTTTATAAAATAATTTTATATCTATTATTTTACTAAACTAATTGATTGTGCACAGTATTTTTATTCAACTGCACTTTGTCCAACCTTCAGGTAATCTGAACTGCCCAATAAAAATCAAACATTAAATTTTTAAAATGTCTTTTGTAGGATTACTCAGTTTTAAGCTGAGATTTTTGATAGGTGAAAACTGTTTAATACACTATTTCAAGGTTCTGTTTGACATATTATATTATCAGAAACTAATGTGATACAAAGTGAAGAATTTTATATCAGGTGAATCACTAGATAACTAAGATATGGATGTCATACAACTAAGTCTTTAAGAGTTATAGGCCATAAGATCATTAAATTTACAGAGTCTAATGCATATATATAGTTGTGGTTTTTGCATCATAGCATTTTAAAATGTCTGTTTTAGCCTTAAGAACTTAGTTAATTTTGTTGTTCATTTCTCTTGTGCATCTATAAATAATAATAGTTTACATTTTGTGCCTCTTATTTTGTCCCAAGATTCTTGGCCATTGGTGTTTATTTTCAGAATTTAAATTTAGAATTTCCTATCATAACCTTAGAGATCATTGATGTAGGTGTTGCACATTGTGAACTTTTGGGCTTCAGATTTTACTTTGCAGTATGGCAAATGCCACTCTCTCCAGGACACGCAAAATAAATAAATGTAGGACAGGTAAAAAATCTTACCCACCCGCCCAATGGGACAGTAAAAATACTGCCTTGGCTTTATAATAGTACATGTATTTTTAAAAAGTTTTGTTTCCTGACCTGTCTTCAAAGAATTACTCTATTTAAAGATATATAAGGTTTATAGTCAGATTGCAATAACAACAAACTAATATCAATTTCAACAATTAAAACTGGAATATTATCATGTTATCACCACCATTTCTTTAACTCTTAAATTATAATCTAATGGTTAAAGATATAAGAGTGTAAAACTTTTATTTAAATTTGAAAGAAATCTTCTAAAGGTTATACCAGACATAAAATTGCATCAGCGTATGACAAATTAGTCATGCTAGCTAAGTTTTCATTTCTTTGTTGTAATTTCAGTATGAATTTTAACACTATACAAAGTATTGACTTTCTGGAATGTAGAATATCATGAAAAGATATGGTGTAAGTCGTTAAATTTATGCTGGAAATGAATCTTATGAATCATTCAGCCTGGGCCCTTTGGTTCACTTAAAGGCCATGTTTGTGGTATGATATAGCAAAGTCATTTGCAATTTTACCAGATTTCTAAACACTGCTTTAAATTTTATTTTTTTTAAAATTATTTTTGCTTAAGTTTACTAGTTTTAATTAAATTCTTATGGAATATAATTCATTGTCTATCTCCACAACATATTACTGATTCAAAGATTTTGTATAAATTCAAGAAATATAACTTCTTCTGAGAAAATCAGCAGTTGCTGTTGTGTTCTGCTTGTATGGGACAACCCTCCTGAATATAATGATATACAGCTAAATATTATTTCAATAAAAAATATAAATAACCCAAGTAAATATCTGCCATGACAAACACACACACACACACACACACACAATCACTTGTCTCCAAAAATGTCCAACATGCTGTCCATCCCTTTTCTTTGAAAATAATATGTGTATAAATAATAATATATATGTTTAAAATAATATATTGTAAAAATAATAATATGTATGTTTAAAATAATATATATGTAAAATAATGAGGAAACAGCAAAGAAATGCAGAGTAACCCAATATATTTAATCAAACTGACTTTAAATTACAAATTACCAAATAGAATCAGTTTGTTGAAAAAACAGAAAGCATATATACAAAAATAAACATCCACTTGATGTTCAAATTTATGTCTTTCCACTGCTTTTAACTATTTCCTATTTCTAAATAAAGTCAAACAAATGCCAGTAAGACCCCTTGCTAATATAATTTTATACTGATCTTGCTTTAGTTGTATAACTATAAGTGCTTATGCAGCTAATATTCAGAAATGAGGAAGCTTTTAATTTATGAAATTGAAATATATTTTTGTTATATAAGTTTGAATTCAAAATATATTACATAAACTATGAAATGCAATATATTTTTGTTACATAAGTTTGAATTCAAAATATACTATATGAGCTATGAAATAAAGAAACTACAACTTAATATAAGGTTTTTAAAATATATTTTCAACAATTTTATTGGCTCTGTGAACAGATGACCTGTTAAATCACAAATTGCTCAGTGCAAAACCAACAATGTGGCAGAGATCCCAAATTAAAATCTCTTTACCCAACATCATGCCTGTTTATGTATAAATTATAATTATTACTGAAAAACTACTTTCAGCAAGCATAGGCCTACTTAGTCAATTTACTGTCACTAAAATAAATAATTATATAAATTATTACTTTTCAGTTTAACTTAAAATAACCTAATGTGTTTAAATTTTAACAAAAATGAATATTCCTGTTACTCCAAGGTATATTAAAATTGTTTATAGTTATTTAAGAGTAATATAATAATATAAAATATTTGGGAATTAAAATATAGCTTAAAGAATTAGGGAGAGAATTATATGTAGACTTCTGAAGTTGCCAGATGTCAATGTTTTAGTTTTTTCTTCCAGACTGTAGACAGTCTGTTCACTTAGATTGGCTGCTTAAAACACACAAGTTTTCACTGCAGTCACAGCTTCAAAATATCTTAATCTTGTAGTGTGTGGTATATAAACACATTTGGAAGTTCTGATCCTTGTTTGTGTGTTATTTTTCACTTATTTCTGCCTTTTATCAGTTTTATGTACTTTAGTTATAAGAATATATATGCATATTTAACTGCTGTTTACTGATTTCAGGTCATTCATTAATTGTTTTATTAATAATTTATTAGTTTTATGCACTTTGTATAGATCAAAAGATCTATGCTGAAGTCAACCAACATCTTTGTCAATCTATCAGCATGATTTCACAGATCTCAAAGGTATAAAGGCTGTATACAAAGATAGGTTAACTCTTAAATGGCACAAATAGGAATGATGTTTCTAGATTGATGATTGTGAAAGATTTCAATACCAGACTAGAGAATTTGACTATAGTATAATTTATATACACAGCACCTGTACTATGCAATGCAGCAAAGTTTGAGTATGTTTAATTTTAAACCATGTAAATGAAATAGACCCACACAGATACACTGCTTGTTTACAAATCTGGAGGAAAGATTTGCAGCCTAGTGTAGATTTTGATATTGTTGAAGGATTCTGAGGTTTTTCTAATCATTAATAACTGGTCTCTGAAGGGTTAGTGCAATTTATATAATGCTAACAAAATACACAAGTTGTGCATTGCATGCTATTTACTTGTCTTGGTCTGTAAAATGTTTTTTTTGAAACATCCATAGTTTTGTTACAAATTACCCATGCAAATTTTAAATCCTCATGATGTAGAATATTATATTTAATAAAGAGAAACATATCTATTTTAATAGCAGCTTATTTAAGTTACATTTTTAGACACTTCTTTAGTTCCTGATTTTGATGACTTTCCCAGTGAATCAGGATTTTAAATAGAGAGTAGCATATTCATAATCTCACAAAGCATAGATTTTGAGCATAAATTCAATATTTGCTAAATTTTATAAATATGATTAGCAAAGTGATCTTTCTTACTTGAAAGACTATGCTAATAGTGAGTTTATGCAATATTAATATAAAATGAACAGTATGAAAAACAAACATATCCCCCACACACCTTTTTTTTAAAAAAATGATAATAAAATTATAAAATCTACTGACAGAAATGCATATTAAAAATATATTATTATAGATAGTAATAATAATTTGGAATGGTAAAATTTCCAATAAACATAAATATCTGTAAAGGTCAAAGGCTCCCAAACAATGTCTGACAAACAATTTCTAGCAGAAATTCTTTCTTATGTGTCTGTGTGCAAGCATATGTATGTGTGTTCAGCTCTGAGTGAGTATGTGTGGTAAATTCTTAAGAATATGCAATTATATAATGACATATTAATATGCTAAAATGTATGCAGTAAATTGTAATTTTATCAGTCATAACAAGGGAGTAAACCAGCTCTTCTTAAATAAGATATTTGTTGTTCTTTTACAAGGACAGAATTATTGACATTTTAAAAATATTAAAGAAAATGAACCTTGTTATTATTATACATTAATAACATATTAGCTCGTTTTTGTTTTTATAATTATTCCATGAAGTTTCATAATATTGATTGAACTTTTTTTAAAATGTATAATAATCAGCTGTGAGGATATGCAATATATAAAAGAGATTGTATGTATTTGGCACATATTCAAATAAAAGCATTAAAGATGGTCTCTTTTTATAAGGATTATTTATCAAAGATTCAACCCAGACAAACATGTTGTGATTTAGGTCAATTCTAGTATGTTGTTTTGTAGCAATAAAATAGATAAATAGGTAGATATAGGACATACTCTATATGAGTGTACCATTTTGTGACATAAAGTGCAAGAAACAAAGTGGATTAAATCTATTTTACATGTGAAAATCTACAAAGGGCCTAATGCTCACATGAAAGCATAAGAAAAGCTAAAAAAAAAAAAAAATTAAAATATTGATGTTAAAGGAGTTGCAATTTGTAAAAGCATATGTTTCTGTTGAAAATTTAGAAAGTAAAGTTGAGGTGTTTTACCAGAAAATAAATATTTGTTAAATAAGCAGTATAATTATTATTATCTCATTACATGTGAATATATTTTCTTTATAAACCTAAATTATTACCTTATTTTAGATACATATTTATTTTAAATGGGTTATAAAACTATAACTTCATCACATGGAAACCTTATTCAGCTTACAGTGATAAAAAATATCAACCATCATAAGAGAAGCTCTATGCTGCAAAGATAGTATTAAGTAATGAACAAAGTGTCTATTTAAATATAACCTTTTTAAAATATAATAAGCCTAATCACAATGCTTATATATATTCTTGAATGCAAATCACAGGTTTTTCTACCCTTACCAGCTCAAATTTAAAACATGCATACAAGCTTGGAAGTTTAAATGCAAAAGAAACCATATGAATATGTACATAAATATGAGTTATTTATGATGTTAGTCAATTTAATCAAAATATATCGAAATTATCAGGAATCTTAGGTGTCTTGAAATGATGATTCCAAAAATGTTCCTGCCATTTTTTTCATAACAATGTGATCTAAAGGAACCGAAAGTTATATTTCTTATTTGGTACTTAAACTCATCAAACCAAGACAAAATGACACAGGAGTTATCTTTCCACAATATGGCAACTTTGGAAAATGTAACGTAGTTTGCATTATTGTCATTATTTTATATTTATGAATTTATTATTTTCTGTCATTTGCTAAAATGGAAATGAATGCAAATTAGTGTTTTTGAAGCTGAATATAACGAATAAATTTGAAAAAACATTAGCCTATGAATATTTAGATTGCATCGATTGTTTAAATAGCACGTTTTTGTATGACGTGTAATGTAAGCATGTCTCAAAAAGAAGCACCATTTTCAGTTCAAAACAAATTTGTATTACAAAATAAATAAACACAAATTCATACAACTACCTTATATATCTCTCACATTAATTCTGAATATATAGAATATAAATGCATGATATTTCAAAGTTTTATTTTTAAGACAACACATTTTAAATGGATCCACCCTATGTGGTGCACGACAAATATATCTACCTCATGAACATAGACTGTTTGATACAAGAGAAAAATTGAACAGGCAATTTCAAATTCAGACATATTATAGCTCAGATTTATCATCTAATCAATGGACATATAGTAAAAAAAAAAAATAATTTGTTGCAGTCTGCTCTTGTAGATAGCTATTCTGAAAATAAAACCCAAATTTAAAGACCATTGTGTTAAAAGAGAAAATCAGACTTGATTTTGCCACTCAGTGAAATATTAATGTACATGATAAATCTTAAGATAGTCCATTAGTCTGTTAGTTGTAACCCCATCTTTTGATTATCAATTTCCATAATTACTTATATTATTATTTCCATAATTATTATATTTTACAGTTTCCACACACATACAGAATACTAATAACTATAAAAATTCACTCACCAGTTACACTCCAAAAGACAGAAGTGAAAGATATTTACATACATATATATTTTATATTTATATAGACAAATTTGCATAACCTAAAAAGTTTAACAATATTAATTTTATGCATATGCTTTTAGCATGCATTTGTGCATCAGAAACAGCTCTTTTTTAAAGATATATAATAATAATAATGCACTTCAGAGGTATTTATTTTCAATAATTCAGTATTTCATATTCCTTGTTAATTATTGATAATTCCTTGTTAATTATTGATAAAATATGTATTCTTGTCTGAGGGAAATATTCTGTAAATATTTAGAAAATTAGAGTATGATTTATACAATCATTAATAAATATTCAAATACTTTCTTACCTCTATGGCAACAAATGATTGCTTTACAAAAACAAAAATATCACATTTCTTGGCATAAAGGTTACGTCTCTTATAACAACAATCATCTTTTGACATAAAACTAAAAGTCACATTGTGATTCAGATACTGATTTCACTTACTTTACATTTCAATTTTACATTCTTTATAAATATAATTACTTTTTAAAAAAATCTTACCTAGCTAACTGGAGCCAGGAACATATTCTAAAATATAGAACCCCTATTCTAGATTTATTTTTCTTACACCTTAATAATCAGTCTTATTAACATCAGATCCTGTCGTGAGCTCTGAGTATAAATCATCCTACCACTGCATAAAGTTCTCATGTAATAGAGTGGAGCACAAAAGCTGTTTACCATTTCATCACAATCTTGTGTTTTCCATGAATTCGTCTGGTATATTATTGACATTGACCATACCTTTTGCCATAAATGAACCATGGCGAAACAGTGGGTTACTTATAACAACTTTGTCACCCCGGAGCTCTGGAACTCCAGACACTCTACCCCAATTGTTGTGTAAGTCATCTGAAAATATATCATTTTCTGCCATATCTGAAGGATCCATCTGAAACCCTTTGGCACGAATGGTCCAGTGATGATTGGAAGGTTGTTCTGGCTGAAACTCTAGTCCATGTGGGTGTCCTCCTATCAGAATAGGGGCTTCTATCTTTAATTCTGCTCCACCAGATATTTCAACCCGAAACTGGACAAAATATTCAATATCAATGATGTCACAGTGATCTAAATGTGTTTCAGGAATGTATGGTGGCAGGTTCAAACGGACAAAGCTCCATCGCCTGCCCTCATTGTGTTCCACATCATACTCATCTCTTTTCCGGCTGACAACCTGTAAAATGAAATTCATATCATGAATGTTGTCTTTCAGAAACATTACATTCAACTCTTCTCTTGCTGATGATGTGTAAATAAAATTGTTCATAAAAGTTCCCTTTGAAAACATAACATCTCTTTTCTAGTTTACTTTTTTGCTTACAATCTCTGCATGATATTCTACTGATGACTGGTAAGAGTAAATTAAAAAATATATTATTTCATCCCCTTTAATATTATTCTTGTGCAAGACTCAACAGAAGGAAAAATCACCCATCACTTTCTCTAAATATATATATATAGTGAAGTTTAATTTTATTTTGCATGGATTTTAATTTTACAAATTGTAAAAGAAAAAATAAAACTTTATCTTTTCTATCTGAGCTCTGTGACAATTTGCAACTGTTGTTTAACTAAGATTTTGTGAGCTTTCTTTATTTGTTTTGGGTTGGAGAGTACAATTATTTTCTTGATTGGGGATGGGATGGGGTTGTGGAGAATATTTTAAAGACCGAGTGAATGTTAGTTTAAGACTGAGTGAATGTTATTTTTCAAATTCAAGAAGGATACCAGATATTATTTTAGATTATTCATTTATTCACATAAACTACTAAGCTATCCAATTCAAATGGAAATCACATATTTAAAACAAAATAATTAAAGCCTTGCATTGAAAACATGATCAGAAGTTGCATACTCCAATTAATCACGTAACATAAATATTCAAGGTGACAATAAAAGTTTCACTGTGTCAAAGCGATGTGGTGGGCAAACAACTCTGAAACATTCTGATAAGCAGTGGGGCATATGGATTATTAAAAGGAAAGTATGCAATAACTGTCATAAGTAATTACTTTTTCACACCACTGCTGAAATTGCATATTTATTTTGTGGTGATGGTATCTTCAAAAAATTGTAATTTATTGGTGTTCTGATCGTATTATTATTGAAGTTAATTGTAAATCTCATGCTACTTTCAGAGTTCATTCATTTTGAACTGTCAGGAGCATTTTTTGTGTGTGTGTGTGTGTGTAAGGGAATTCATAAACTGTATGTAACTTGTCATTGCTAATACTGAATGCTATTTTTATCTTTGATCATGATCTCAGTTGGCTGTGCAACAAAGTACGCACAACATCACTAAGTCTGTTAATTAATTAATGAATCAAGTAGATAGGAACAAATGCAGTTACAGGTTTCTATGTTTTGGTCTTTAAACAAAAAAGAGAGCAATTTGTATTCAAACATTAACTATACACAAGAGACATCTTGTAAATTCAGAATTCTACAAAAGAAAGTTCGCACTGACATATTGTAAATTGCGAACCCTAAAACTGAAATAAGAATTGATACTGTTAATTTATACACTAACTTTATCAAGATCTCTTTTTTATTTCCATTTTCCAAACATCAAACGTGGAGTAAAATGAAAATGGCGGTAGAAAAACAAGACACAGACCTTTGCTCTTAAAACTAAACAGTATTACCTGCCGGAAACTTGTCTTTTGGTTTTGTGCATGGTAGGTAGACACCATTACTAGCGCAGCTTGCATGGCCGTAACAGTTCGGTGACACCTGTTCTTGATTTCCGCATGCATGAAGAGGTCTTCAGCGGGAACGCCTCCTCGCCTTTCCATCGTCAGCTTAGCCGAGACCTTTCCAAACATGCAGCCACCCCAGACGCGCTTTTCTTGCTGCAACACCAGAGGCTCTTCGATGGAAGGGGGCAACGGGCTTCGGCGAAGAACTAGAAACGGTTCGCTGGTGATGGCAGTGTCCGCAGGTTTGACACCAGTGATGGAAGCTTTAATTGTGTACGTCACGTTCCCGAACTTGCCGATGAAAGACGAGGGTAGATTCTCCGGGAGCTGGTACTCGAAGCGAAACTCGTGGAAACCCGGATTGAGATTGAGGTGTTGCCCGATGGATTTGGCGTCCACAATATTTTGGGACACATCGATGTAAGTCTCTTCTGCCTGGTGGATGCTGTTGACGGCCGCATCTTTCCAGCTGACGTTCCCTTGGCCGACGACATGGATGGCGACGGTGTGGACGGCTGAAAGACGAGTGGCTCTGATGCGTACGGTCCCCCTGAGGAGTTCGCCGGGCTGGTACTGGTACTGCTCGTCGATGTCGTGTTCCAGAACGACGGCCAACTCTTCTAGTGCAGACATTGTTGGAGTTAGAGAGTCACTCAGTTCAAAGCGTGCGTGTAATTATCCCGGTCATTCATTTAACGAGGATCGAATTCATATGGCAGGAATTTCCAGCGTTAACGGCTCGATAGTTCGGAAGTTTGGTGGTGGTGATTTTCGTTCTCAGTGAGAGGAGTCACCTTGGTGTGAGGTCTTCAATTGTACCTGAAATATAATACACATTCCAATGTGGCTTTATTTCATCTGTCTGTCCACTTCTCTGCCTCCCTGGAACTTGTCTATAAGTTTAATGGTTTTTAGATCAATTGGTCCAGATACTGAACATTTTTTTATAATGGATGCAATCAGTTGTTGCTGGGTTGTAATCAATCATTCTGTTTGAAGTATATATGCTAGTGATTGTACGGCTTTTCATTTCAATCCAAACTAATTTGCGTTTTATTCCTAGTTTTAAGTACCGAGCCCTGTCATTGTACTTGTAAAGCTTACTTTATTTGATCGTACTTTGACCATTGAACGTTTCCGATCCCGACTTGAAATATAATTATGATTTTTAGAATTGTGGCTTGTAAACATTCTCTTGAATATTGTGTATTGTGTGCTGAAAGTGAAAGTTGATTTGTGGGTTGAAAACTGCAACTTTGTGGGTAATGTTTAATTCGCACCATTGAAGTTAAAATGCGTTTAGTCGCGTTTGTGCGTGCGGGTTTTGTTTGTTTATATGTGTGTATGAATTGTTTACATGCTGGATTATGAATAACTAATGTGTGCCCACCCATGCAAAATTAGCTATTCGGATTTCGGTAATGTTTAAAACTGACTTAACTTTACAGAAATGTATACTTTTTATATTTTCATTGTTTCTAGTTTTGAAGGCTGTTAACTTTGTTTCTAACGGAGTTACATTAGAGACTTGCACAATGAAGTACACAATAATAACGCGACTTATACCCTAGTGGTGCAAACCAGACTTGCACAATGAAGCACACACAATAATAACGCGACTTATACCCTAGTGGTGCAAACCAGACTTGCACAATGAAGTACACAATAATAACGCGACTTATACCCTAGTGGTGCAAACCAGACTTGCACAATGAAGTACACAATAATAACGCGACTTATACCCTAGTGGTGCAAACCAGACTTGCACAATGAAGCACACACAATAATAACACAGAAATGTTCTGTAAAACTAATAAAACCAGTAACGAGATAAAGTTACCTTGTATTGATTTGTAAGAAACAGGTATTTGTCCTGTCTCTGTCGTGCTCGTTTATAATAGTTTTCTGTTATTGTCAGTCATCTATATTGCACGATGAATCTCTAAACAAACAAATAAGCACTTACTCTTTGTTTTGGGAGCTTTGCTTGTAGTTTATCATTAACTCAGAATTTGGCCAGCAAATGTTTTTATAATGTACTCTTAGCTGCGTTCTTAATCGTGTTTATAGTTCATTAGTAACCGTATTTACATCATTTATTTTAGGTTAACTGTGGTTATAGTTTACCGTTAACCTTAACTACAGTTTACCATTAACTCTGGTTATAATGTATCATTAACCTTGGTAAAACCACCTTTAACCGTGGTTATAGCTTACAGTTATTCGCGTGTATATGCGACCATAGATGATGTTAATAGTTTGCCATCAACAAGCAATAGTTGACGATAACTAAATAACGTAAATTAACTAGGGTCTTTCATTGAGATTTCATCATCAGTGTTAGTCATTATTATTCTTACTTTGTAAAGAAATGTATGATAATGAGTTTTAGCTAAGCGGTTGATAGTGTTTCGAATTGAACACCCAGCCCACATCTTTCAGCAACAAGAGAAAAAACGCGAGAAAAAAAATAATAAAATTATTCCTAAACACTTAATGAAGGCATTTGTTTGATGTTTCATGTTGTCAACGCGAGAAGCCTTCTCTCGCCTCCCCAATTCCCCCCCCCTCCATCCGTTCTTTAGATGTGTTTCCGACACTGCTCATTTCGGTAGTGATGCAGAAATTCGGATGAGTTAAACTGCAATTAGTAACTGGAAGTGCGCGTTTCCCTCCCTCAATCAAGAGATGTTTTTTTTTTTTTCACATTTAAATATTTCCTTAAAAACTCTGGTGACATGTCAATAATTTATTTTTATTTTATGTTTTAAAGTGTTGACCATTTATTTTTATTTTGTCTTTAAACATTAAAAATTCATTTTTATATTGTTTTAAAGCCTTGTATCATGGTTGCTCGTCAGTTTAGAATAAACATGTGGTTATCTTTTTCTTTTTTTTGGGGGGTGGGGGTGGGAAGAATTGTGAGTTAAGTCTCTATCAAAACAAACTAATTATTTTCTTTTCTGATTGCTTTATCTCATTTATTTTATGGTAATATTTTAAATATCCCAAATTATTCTGTTTATTCGCAGTCAAAATTTTGATGTAGTATTTGTGAGAGTGGACAAAAAAAATCCGGTTCCTTAGCAATATATTAAATGTTCTTTTTTTTTTTCCCACTAAACCTGGTTAATTTTTTAAGTGCCAAGCCCAGTTCCGCCTAGATATATTGAAACTCAGGATAAATTAAGTCTTGCCTGTCGACAGTCAAAGGATGTAGACAAATCACGTCCGTTACGTCAATAGTTTCAAAGCGGATTTCTTACGATGAATATGTGAAGACGCTAAATAGTATTACGCCACTCTTACTGTTTGTGGGAGCTGAATAGTGTTTATCCAGTCTACTTGTGTGTAGAGTTAGATACTACCTAACCAGTCAAAGAGAGAGTGTGTGTGTGTGTGTGTGTGTGTGGGGCTAAATAGTGTTTATCCAGTCTACTTGTGTGTAAAGTGAGATACTACCTAACCAGTCAAAGAGAGTGTGTGTGTGTGGGCTAAATAGTGTTTATCCAGTCTACTTGTGTGTAAAGTTAGATACTACCTAACCAGTCAAAGAGAGAGTGTGTGTGTGTGTGGGGGGGGCTAAATAGTGTTTAGCCAGTCTATTTGTTTGTGGGAGTTAAATCTATTGAGCCAATCATATTTTTAGGAGCTAAATTTTGTAAAGCCAGATTTAGTGTTTCATGGAACTAAATACTTTTAGCCCATTTTCGTTGTTTTAGGAGCTAAATAGTGTTTAGGTAGTTAGTGCTAGGCAAGCAATGTTTATTGAAGGTATATACTATTTAGCCAATCTAAGTGATTCTAGGAGCTAAATAGTAGTGTTTAGGCTGGCAGTATTTTTTTGAAGGCATATACTGTTGTGCCAGATTTAAGTGTTTGTAAGAGCTAGATAATGTTTAGGCAGGCAGTGTTTTTGAAGGCAGTTACTTTTGAGCCAGTTTAATGATTGTAGGAACTGGATAGTGTTTAGACAGGCAGTGTTTTTGAAAGCATATAGTGTTGAATGAATTTAAATGATTGTAAAAGCTGGATAGTGTTAAGCCAGTCTAATTATGTAACAGATAGTGTTGAACCAGTCTAATTATGTAACAGATAGTGTTGAACCAGTCTAATTATGTAACAGATAGTGTTGAACCAGTCTAATTATATAACAGATAGTGTTGAACCAGTCTAATTATGTAACAGATAGTGTTGAACCAGTCTAATTATGTAACAGATAGTGTTGAACCAGTCTAATTATATAACAGATAGTGTTGAACCAGTCTAATTATGTAACAGATAGTGTTGAACCAGTCTAATTATGTAACAGATAGTGTTGAACCAGTCTAATTATATAACAGATAGTGTTGAACCAGTCTAATTATGTAACAGATAGTGTTGAACCAGTCTAATTATGTAACAGATAGTATTGAACCAGTCTCAGATGATAGTTAAATAGTGTAATGCCCGTCTAAATAGTATTTAGTTAGTCTATGAGTGTGTAGTAACTATATATTACCGTAAACATATTCTAAAAAAAAAAGTGTATAGTTGCAATAATTATTGTATACTCAGTTTAAAGCGTAAAGCAATAAATACAGTTTTGCCGGTCTAAAGATGTGTCGCCACTAAACATCAAACATTGGCAGTCTAAAATTTTGTGGTCATTAAATTCAATGTAAATAGTCTAAAGGGTGGAGGAGCTAAATTGTCAGTCTAATAGCTTTCTAATTGTATTGTAAGCTTGTTGTTTTTCTATGTCATATTGAAAACTATTCATGCAAGGGTTGTTTACCTGGAAGGACACCTCGTCTGATTGATAGTATACTTACCGGATGTCGAAGAGATAAATAATTGATGTTGTATTATAATGATACAACTAGTTGTAATGACTTTGTTTATACCTATCCCCTCGGGCGTTGTTGGAAGCCAGGATTATAAAGCTGGGGTGGGGATGGGGAGTAGCAAGTTGTCCAGTTTTCCTCTTGGTAATTCTCCTGTATTGTGCTGTCCAGGGGTTGACTTTGTGTACTCTTTCTTATACTCTTTCTTTCCCTACAACCTTTTCTCTCGGTATTTCTCGTAACGTCTTGTTCCCTAAAACCTTTCCTCTCGGTATTTCTCATAACGTCTTGTTCCCTAAAACCTTTTCTCTCGGTATTTCTCATAATGGCTTGTTCCCTACAACCTTTTCTCTCGGTATTTCTCATAATGGCTTGTTCCCTACAACCTTTTCTCTCGGTATTTCTCATAATGGCTTGTTCCCTACAACCTTTTCTCTCGGTATTTCTCATAACGTCTTGTTCCCTAAAACCTTTTCTCTCGGTATTTCTCATAATGGCTTGTTCCCTAAAACCTTTTCTCTCGGTATTTCTCATAATGGCTTGTTCCCTAAAACCTTTCCTCTCGGTATTTCTCGTAACGTCTTGTTCCCTAAAACCTTTTCTCTCGGTATTTCTCGTAACGTCTTGTTCCCTAAAACCTTTTCTCTCGGTATTTCTCATAATTTTCCCCTAAAACCCTTTCTCCAAGTAGTTATGTAAACCCCTTGTAGCAGTATTTCTGCTCCCCACTCCTGCTTCGTAAAAAACTTTCTCCCAATATTTCTTATAACCTCTTGTGTTCCTGAAAACAATTCTATAATATTTTCTTGTACCCATTTTTCTTAAAGTCCTTTTCCAGTATTTCTGCTACCTAGTCTTGCTCCATAAAATTCCTTTCTAGCTCAAACAGTACATACTGTGCAAGGACTCCGGGGAAAAAAGTCAAGAAGCACACAATTTGCTATACTGGATACACGTACGCGCCTAACAAGTTAACCGGGAGCCCATTGGTTTCACTTCATTATAAAGAGCGATGACTACTTTACTTCTTTCAAATACATGATTTATACGCATTGATCTAGTTTACCAACTGTGCTTGAATAGGAAGAAAAGAGGCATGTAGGCTTTAACCGATCTGATTCACTTGAGGGGTTTTTTTTTATTTTTTTTTTTGGGGGGGGGAAGGGAAAGGTGCTACTACGCGTGACATTGCAACATGGATTGGAGCGAGCTGTTTGGTTTGGTTGCTGGCGTCACCTGCCTGACGATGAAGCTATAGAGAATCCGAAGTTTGTCAAGGCGTGTCGACTGTGTATTTGGGTGCGTGAGAAGGGGAAAAAATGGGTGCTTGAAAGACGTACAGTGCAAACACTTGGTTGAAGAAAACAAAACTCAAGGTGCCAAGTGTGTCAGAGTTTACAGGCCGTCAATAATTATCCACCTTGGGGTCTATTGTGGGAAAAGGGTGCGATGTCGTAAAGTCTACTCTTTGTTTTCTTTTTAATTTGGTGCTTTGGTTCCACTCAGTCCGTAGTCTAGTTACAGGAGAGAGAGAAGAAGTGTGGGTGGGTGGGTGATAATACTTTCGACATATTCCTAGTTAGAGATAATGCCGAAGTAGAATTGAGAGTTCAACAATCCAGTCCAATTGAAGACAATTTTAGGACAGACGACACTGAGTAGGTGTGCCTTGTAATGGCTCTCGTTGATGAGATTTGGGGAGAGGGGAGATTAAAAATATAAAATGATGAATTGCGAAAGGAAAAGGAAAACGAGTTGCACAAGAACAAGACTAAACAGGATTCCCATATTTGCCTAAAGAAGTGCCCCTAAGTGCGGCACAGAGGGCCAGATAATACTGAGACAAGAACCACTTATGAAAAACTGGGACCACACCTCTACCTAGAAAGGACAGGCGGTGGCGCACAACACTAGTCTTTCGTCCACATGTTCGATCCCCGTTGGGGGTGAAAAGAAACGCTTACTGATGACTTAATACTACATAGCAGATGTTGCGGCCTTAATGTCGGATGGGTCTTGTGAATCACAGGATAAAGAACTGTTTGCGGTTAACTAAAATCGGATCGAGTTGGACGCTACCCGGGCGTAACTGCACTTGAAAAATCCACCAGGCATCCAACTCAAAGTCTTCACTCACCCATGGCACCATGTCTGTTAGTTTTAAGATGAAATATATCCCTTAGTGCTTGAGGCTATGACACTGTATATGTCTTTTGAAACTAAACATCTTTTCTGGTCTGTGAGGAAAAACTTGAAAACTGATATGAAACCAATTTTAGAACATCAAGCAAAGTTAGATGGATAAATAGATAGGCAGACAGACGGATGGATGGATGAATAGAGAGATAGATAAATATTACTCAGTACACTCTATTTAGCATGACTGGATAAAGAGTGATCTATGGTAAATAGAACTGACTTTTTGTGTCGGTTTATTTTTTTTATATTTATTTATTTTTTGGGGTGTGTGTGTGTGGAGATTTTCAAGCATCATTTCCTTCACTGACCTTTCACGAAGGTTCCTGTTCATTCTTTCTTCTTTTTTTTATCAAACATTTAAAGCAAACAGACTTTACCTGTGAAAATATCATGCTAAGCTGGCCGTTCAGAGTTGCACAATTTTCGACGTTTCACGTAAATACAATCGTTCCCAGAGAATGAATTATGTTACCACGAGCAGTTTGAAATCATAGTTGTGTTCGTACCTGCAAACTTAAGTGCAGTAATTGTGACGCTTCTCTTCACTGACTCTCTATATGACCTAGGGCTGGTTCTGACCTCCATTAAGTGACCGTACCGACCCACCATCATGAACATAATGTCGAGTTGCGTATGATTTCTTTTGTCTTTTCCAAAGGAATTTACGATTTTGTCCGATCTCTCTTAAAAGTTGACCCGCGAAACATCTCGCTCTGCACACGCAGAAGTTCTTAAGAAAATGTCAGCTGAGAGTGAAATAAGACAGGTTCTCTTTGCTTTCACATATAATGTACTTTTAACCCCTTCTAAG
Source organism: Sinotaia quadrata (assembly GCA_028829895.1). Taxonomy (NCBI): domain Eukaryota; kingdom Metazoa; phylum Mollusca; class Gastropoda; order Architaenioglossa; family Viviparidae; genus Sinotaia; species Sinotaia quadrata. The sequence goes on from CM054180.1 coordinate 84,898,141, forward strand.
CGGATCCCAGTTAACAGAGTAAAATAAGGCAAGTACTCTTTGCCTTTAGATAAAATGTACTTTTAACCTTTTCTATGCGGTCCCAGTTTAAGTTTTAGTGCAGAAATGTCAATGGTGACGCCAGCTGTGAGTAGATTCATGACAATAAAGTACGTAAATGTTGGCGCTTTGAGTGACGTAATGGTGTTTGAAGCCGAGAGGATGCTCTGAACTTGAAGCTCAGACGGAAACTAAAGAGTTTCTAGTTTGTTTCACTTCGATAGCAAGCTACTTCCTTATGAAAACATCACACACTTCTCCCCCATCTCTTTTTGTTTTTTTAAGACCTCGGTCTAGTAGGATAATCGACTGCGACTGATAAATTGAATAAGTGTACATTTTAATATATCTAAATGTGTTATTCCGAATGAAGTAAGCCCCTTATACAACTGAGAAAAGAAACTAAAATATTAGTTGTGTTTAACAAGATTCATTAATTTCAGATGGGTGGGGACTATAGAATGCACCTTTGTTTTATTCAATAGTGACGTGATTGAAATTATAATAGTTTAAACTTAAGTTTTCACCCCATTTCATTAGAGATTGGACTTATCTTTAACTAATTGTTTATAACCCATTTGGGTTTGTATTCACTTCATGTCAGTGTTTTGCCCACTATGGTTTGCCGTAACTGTCAATGTAGGCCTAGTGTGGAATATAGTGTGGTACTCATTTTGTCATTGTAGGCCTGCTGTAGAATATAGTGTAGTACTCATTTTGCCATTGTAGGCCTGCTGTAGAATATAGTGTGGTACTCGTTTTGTCATTGTAGGCCTACTGTAGAATATAGTGTGGTACTCATTTTGCCATTGTAGACTTTCTGTAGAATATACACTGTGGTACCAGTAGACTCCCTTAGTGCTTGCCCATTCCATGTTACGTAGGTAAACATGGCTGTAACTGAGGGCTTTAACACAGTACATCATTTTAACACAGGGAATTGGAAACAAACAAAACGATTCACTGTTTAAGAGTTCGATGTGTACCGTCTAAATTCATCTGCTTACCATCAACTGATGGAATTAGAAAGAAAGAAAATAGTTCGTTGTTTAAGAGTTCGAATCGTGTGTGTACGTGTGCGTGCTATCAGCTGAAGCACATCCAGTGTTTTTCCTCGTACCTATAATTATATGTGCTTTGCTTAGGAGTGTACGTTTGTGCAGACTGTCTAGGTTGGAGGCGGGGAAGGTATATCCACTTCCGTTGTTGATTTCGCTGACGGTAGAATGTCCTTATCGAGGTTCTGCCCTTTGAAACGAAGTGCCTTTTCATCTCTGACATATTCACACTATAATTCCCTATCCCTACAACATCAACGTTTATTTTCTCGAGCATGCCTGTTTTCTGTATACTTTCACGAGTATGTCCGTTTTCTGTATACTTTCACGAGTGTCTGTTTTCTGTATATTTTCACGAATATGTCTGTTTTCTGATACTTTCACGAGTGTGGCTGGGTTTTGTATACTTTCACGAGTATGGCTGTTTTCTGATACTTTCACGAGTATGGCTGTTTTCTGATACTTTCACGAGTATGGCTGGGTTTTGTATATTTTCACGAGTATGTATGTTTCCTGTATACTTTCACGAGCTTGTCTGTCAGTTTATTTCATTTGGTACACTCCTAAACGTGTAACATGTTGCACCTATACAAATGTAATACATGTTTACTTTTGATTGTGTGCTACTTGTTATGTTGGCTACTGCATATGTTTATTTATGTGCTACTTTTTATGTAGTAGTAATGTTTATAGGTGTGACTGTATATTTAGTACTGTAAAAAGATCAAAGTTTATTTATTGAAGATAAGCGCTCTTAGTAGTCATTATCATCATCATCATCATTATTATTATTAGTGCACTCAGACTTTCAATATGAATATACATGCTATGTACTATATAGGCGTTTTGTTTTTCTTATATTAAATTTGTGTACGCTGAAAATGTGTGTAAGCATAAGAGAACATGTAGGCCTAATAAGGCCTAAATGTGTATTTAAAACTAAGTACGTCTAGAGATGTGTACCTATATTTTATACGCCTCAGTGCATAAGCAGAAATTCTGTGTGTGGATGAGTGTTACGTACGCAAAAATAACTATACACGGAGGTGTGTGGTTATATTTTATAGGCCTACACTTCAATGCATAAGCAGAAACTGTGTATATAGATAGTAGATACGTGCTGTTATGTACGCAAAAATAACTATACATGGGGGGGGGGGGTGCCGATACGTGGAAATATGCATTAATTTGTGGAAGCAAAGACTTTAATAATTAATAGATCGTGCTTAACAGCAAGTAAATCAATGGCTTAAACACAAAAACTTTCGCGGTTTTCAAAACTTTTTTGCTTTCCGTTTAGACCTAAGGCATTGTGTTGTTTTATCCTCATGCTTTTATATTCGGAGGCAACCAGCACCTCTTTAACTTTGACCTACAGTGTAATTGGGGGTGAAGGGATGGAGGACAGATTAATCATAATAAATTTCCGAGGTGAATGATTTATTAGTGTTGAGATGATCCAAGTGTGCTTTCCTTATAGTGACTACGAAACGAATGTTAGAAAGTCACTCATCCATAACTGTGAGCTAATGTCTATAGGTGTGCGTGTGAGGTTATCAACTAGGTGTACTGGTCATAGAAAAGTGCAGCTCAGAAATCGTGTATAGTTATAGGGATGCATAAATGTGTTCGCTGATGTTTGTGTTCGGTTTTAAATGGCATTTTACATGATTGCTGATGTGTTTTTGGTTTGTGGAAAATATGTAGACCCTAGTGCAGGATACTTTGGGGTCATAGGTTCGACACCAATCCGGTCGACTGGACATTTTAACCGACACCCCACGCTCGAAACTGTCGACTTTGAGGTCTTACGTTGTAAAGCAGTAATAAAAGTCAACAATGTTTATTTTCTCATTTTTCATTTTAAAGTGGGCGAATACTGACAAAAAATTTAATTATTTAAAAAATTGAATACTGTGAGAGACGACCGAGCGAAAAGACCAGACTCTTCCTCAAGCTATTGGTGCACGGAATGAAATATGAGGTCCGTTATTAACTGACGTACCTTTTATTATGTTATTCTCCGCTTGGCCAGGGCATGGAATTTAGTCCTGGTCCACTAGTTTTGGCAGGTGACGTCTTCCTGGATTCCGCTACACCGTTATTCCACGTCCAAAAGTTTGGATGGCACGTAATGACGGTTGACAGTTGAGGGGAGAGCGCAGACCTTACTTATTAAGTGTTATTTGAGAAACGCCGTGTGCATGCAGTTAGCTATACATGTCAACAGGACCAGAACGCCCAGTCTTTTCGTAAATGTGACGTCACAAGAGCCGGATGGGAAACAAAGTGTAGAGAAAATATTTCCTTTACAATAATTCATTATGTAAGTGGGTGTGTAGAAAAGTACCTAGCTTAATATGTCGGCTTTGAATCCGACATGTTGAAGCGATCTAGTTCTACACTTATGATACAGACACGCGTCGCTAGACTGAGCCGGTAATTCGAACAATTTAGTTAAAAACAGTCAAGTGAATAAAACATGTTACCTGCGGTTGTTTGGGGTTTGTTTGTCTTTCTCTCTGGCGGGTTAAGTAAATGCCAGTCACGGGTCACTGAAGTCGCACTGACATCCAGTTGTCGTCAGTTAGCGACACAGTATAAATTGGTCACTTGGCGCACTGACATCCAGTTGTCGTCAGTTAGCGACACAGTATAAATTGGTCACTTGGCGCACTGACATCCAGTTGTCGTCAGTTAGCGACACAGTATAAATTGGTCACTTGGCGCACTCGTCAGTGCCGTCGCGTACGGGAGCAGATCGCTCATGTCACACGTTTCTCGTAGCAAACCTCGGTTCCCACAAACTTTACCGACTTGTGCGGCAAGTGCCTTAACTCCGCTCTGTGACGTATGCGCCTCACTCTGGCTGGAGCATTTTGCGATACCGACACACGGCCAGGTGAGCTATTTCGGGTAACCACCATTTGGCCAAACTGGTTCTGCATGGTACGCTCGTTACCACACTCGACCTTCGTCACTGACCGAGCGAAAGCCGGCAATTAGAGCGCAACGCTCGGTTCTGCACTTAAATTGTGACGTCATAAAGATCAGGCGGAGCGAGTCCTAATTGAAGAAGGCGATAACATTCAGGATTAACGCCATTTTGCTATCGACCTGAAGTTTTCACTGTTTTCAAATGTACATCAAAGGGTTTTCCGTTAGGGGAAGAATATTATTCAAAGTGACTTGATTTGCTAGTGTTTCTGTTAGTGCTTGCATGTACGTAGCGAGGTGAAGGGAGGGAAAGCTTAATCCTCCATTCCACCCTTTAGACATGGGTTTCTCAACCGGGATTTCGCGAGAGGTCGCTACGGTGTCTCCGAGACAGGGCCTCATAACAGCATTAAAGGCCCACGGACAAAGCAATGCACAGGGGCCCCCTACCTAGATAAACACTCACAGGAATAAAACATAAATAGATTAGCCTGGGGCCCCTAAGCCTCCCGGGCAACTACCCAGCGTTCCCATGCGTTAAGCGGGCACTGCTCCGAGAGATTATTTAAATGAAATGAGTATCGTAGATATAATAATTTATATGAGGGATTCCCTGAGACCTGAAAATTATTTCAAGGGTTCCTCCGGAGTAAAATGGTTGAGAAAGGCTGGCTCTCACTGACTGTGAGTGTCAGTGTTAAGGTTCAGTATCGATTTGGCTGATTGATTGATTCTTTTTTCTTTTAAAGTTCTTGCAGTTGTGTTTTCATTTCTTTCAAACATCATTTTTACTTTCAGTCGTGTTCATTTGTTTGGTGTTGCCATGGTTATATATTAGAGACCTGTCTGTCTAATAAATCAATAAATTAAACGTGGATCCAAGTCCACCCACAACAAACAAAAAAATCCATCCACAAGAAACAAAAGTCCACCCACAACAAACAAAAAGACCAACTACAATAAACACAAATCATCCACAACAAACAAGTCCACTCATAACAAACAAGTCCAACCACAACAAACAAGTCCAACCACAACAAACAAGTACATCTACAACAAACAAGTCCATCCACAACAAACAAGTCCATCCACAACAAATTAAACTTTTGTTGCTGTTATGAGAACTTATGACACGTGTTTACTAGGCGGGAGTTTGAATTCATCTCTAAGCTGGTCCGCTGAATTAGAGGGAGGAGGGGAGAGTTACGTCCCCCTCTGCGTTTGTTGATTTCGCGAAGAGTTTGTAGAATATCAGTCAGTCATTAAAAATACAGAAACACTCTCTTGTAGTTTGGAACATGTCTGTTCACTCAGAAGCATGTTATGTTTGAAAGAGAGAGAGAGAGAGTAAAAGACAAAAACGAGAAAAAGAAAAATAAGAAAAGAAATGAACAGAGAGAAAAAGAAAGGTTTTTATTGAAATCTGTTTAACGTCCGCTTCCAACGTTCGTTGATTTCGCGGTCGAAAATAAGGAAACATGCAGAATATTGGTGTAGTACTGTTGGTAATTTCAACTGGCGGCTTTAAAATCACATACATACTTAAGTATGTGGCATTTACAACTGGCGGCTTTAAATTCACATACATACTTAAGTATGTGGCATTTACAACTGGCGGCTTTAAAATCACACACATACGTATGTGACATTTACAGATAAAAAGTACCATTGTTGCCCAACGAGTTTACTACGATTATCTAGTTAATGTCATCATGGTGTGAGTCATATTAAAGACAAATTTAGAAGGGTGTTCAGTCAGTAAGCCATATCAACACAACCCATTATAGATTTCGTTTGTAACAGAAATTAGGAAACCTCCATTATTGCTCAAAAAATAATTACTTCAGTAATAAATTATTTTACTTATTAAAGATTTTATTTCTTTTCTAGTCTGTCACGTGTCTGGACTGTCTGTGTGTGCGCGCACACAGATTGATGAAATTCAAATGACAGTCATATTTATAAAGTTATTTTGTAGTTCGCCTTACCATTCAAGTGTAATATTTCTGATGATTGAATGCAAGTTAATAGTTTCCTGACGCAAAAAATTTCATCACAATGATTTTTTTTTCTTTTTTTTTGCTTGATTTTGTGTGTGTTTGTGTTTGAGTGGGTGGAGAGGAGAAAGCTAAAATAGACAAACGCGTGTGTGTATGTGGTGATTGTTGTCACCAACGTGTTATGTAACGAAACTATAATGTGCTTTTTCATGACCTACTTTCTGAGTTCTGTTATCTCGACGCGTCTTCCTTCATCTATATAATATGTCTCGCGTCATAGTTCGCAAGCCCCTACCTCAGGCAAGTAATTTCTTCCTGTCATAATGGGACGGTATGTGTTGTTTTCATGTGCTTGTTGAACTTTTCTCGTCCGTCTCTCATTCACTTGCAATGACGAGTCCACATCTGGGGATGCAGGCTTATAACTTAGGAAATTAATCATATCATGCCTTTTGAAGGGAATGTTTCATTTTGGGGGGGAAAACGCATTTGTTTTCGTTTGCTTTATTGTTGGTGTGGTTTCTACTGTTTGCTGTTGTTTTGGGTTTTTTGTTTAGTTAAAATGTTGTTTACAAGGAAAGTGTTGTTTGCTATTGTTGTTGGCTTTGGTTTGTTTTTTTCCAGTTAAAATGTTGTTTTCAAGGCATGTGTTGTTTACTATTGTTGTTGATTTTGTTTGTTTCTTTTTTTAGTTAAAATGTTTTTAAGGCAAGTGCTGTTTGGTATTGTTGTGCATTTTTGGTTTTAATATAAATATTTTCAAGGTGAGTGGTGATTACTATTGTTGGTTTGGATTTTTGGTTTAGTATAAATATTTTCAAGGTGACTGGTGATTACTATTGTTGGTTTGGATTTTTGGTTTAGTATAAATGTTTTTACGGTGACTGGTGATTACTATTGTTGGTTTGGATTTTTGGTTTAGTATAAATGTTTTTACGGTGACTGGTGATTACTATTGTTGGTTTGGATTTTGGTTTAGTTAAAATGTTGTTATCAGGGTGAGTGCTGTTTGCCGTGTGGCACTGTAAGTGAACCGATGCAAGTCTCATCTACAGACTTGAGCTTTCCTGGAAAGACAAATATGCTTTATTAGTAATTTGATGCCTGGAAATTTGAAATTCTGTTTATTGCCAGATAAAGTCTGTGTCCTGCACGAATGAATTATTAATGCTTCCTGACAAATGCGAATAATTCCAAAACATTTACTTCATTTTACGTTCAATTTAAAAATAATCACTAAAAACACATACGGGGAGCGAGGGAAGAAGATGTGTGGGTAGAAAAACCCGGCATTAGAGAGCTAACCCGAATGGTGAAATTAATTTTCATAACACCGTCGTCGTGATTACAAAACACAATGTCCGCACCCTTGAAAATGCGACGGTCAGCATTGTGGATGAAAATTGTTCCATTCCGGAATGCATGTGTGATGTTTACATTGTTTACCTTCTCAAACTTAGCAGTCGTTTATGTTGTGTTAACGTCCTTTTCTAGTGGTTGATGATTTCGCCGACAATTGTTAAATACAGTCAGTCAATGCTTGGCAGTACAACAATTTAGAATTAATGTATCCAATATTGTGCATTCATTTCTTTTGTTGTTGTTTCGCGCCTGGATCTACGCTTATTCAGTAGTGCACACAGTAGACTTAAGTGACTTGTTTCGCGACTGGCTCTAAGTTTATTCAGTAGTGCACACAGTAGAGTGAGTAGATTTAAGTGACTTGTTTTGTTCGATATGCAGCGAGCGTGTAGACTGCACAAGTTAACGATTATAAATCCCGCCATGTTGTATTATTGAAGTAGAATTTGGATTGCAGTATTATTTATTTTTGTTTGCCCCCATTCGAAATGCGTGTGTGTGTGTGTCTGTGTGTTTGTGTGTATGATTTTCCTGTTGCTCATTCCTGTCTGATGACTTGAGCCTCGTGGTGGCATGCTGCCCATACTCTGATAAGGACTTGAGCGGACAATAATGGTTATTATGCAGGGCAAGCTGTGGCGATAGTGTCTGGAGGGAACAGCCGGAGGAGAATTCAGTGCTCGCACTGATGAAATGTCGAGTTTTGATGGCGCTGCGTGTCGAGTGTGCTCGCTCTGAAGTGTAGTTTTAATGGCGCTGCATGTCACTTGTGCTCGCACTGATGAAGTGTAGAGTTTTAATGGCGCTGCATGTCACATGTGCTCGCACTGATGAAGTGTAGAGTTTTAATGGCGCTGCATGTCACGTGTGCTCGCACTGATGAAGTGTAGAGTTTTAATGGCGCTGCATGTCACGTGTGCTCGCACTGATGAAGTGTAGAGTTTTAATGGCGCTGCATGTCACGTTTGCTCGCACTGATGAAGTGTAGAGTTTTTAATGGCGCTGCATGTCACGTGTGCTCGCACTGATGAAGTGTAGAGTTTTAATGGCGCTGCATGTCACGTGTGCTCGCACTGATGAAGAGTTTTAATGATGCTGAATGTCAAATCGCACTGATGAAGTGCATTTTTAATGTGGTGATGTCAAATGCGCTTGCATTATGTAGCGTCCGACTTTTATGGCTAATTGATCTAAGACTGGCTCTCACCTCTAATGACCTCTAAGATTGATTTACGTCTCTCTTAACCTCTTAAAGTAAGATAGGCTCACAACTCTGTTAATTTCATTATATTAGAATGGTTCACACAACTCTAATGAATTCTTGATGTACGTTTGACTTTTATGTCATTGTAATTCTTGCTGCAAGAATGATTGACTCTCTCATGGCTCTAATGACCCTTGGATTTATGGGTGATGTACATTTCTAATGACCCTTTAAACCCAGCTTTAATGACATCATGATGTAAGGATGGAGACAAGTATAATGCATCATGATATGATAAAGAAAACACAACTCTAATGAAGTCATTGTATGATGACGGAGCACAACTCTAATGACGTCATGATATACGGATAGAGATAGGTGTAATATGCCATAATGAAGCATAACAATTTCCCCTTGATATAACCAAGAAGAACAACTCTAATGACGTCAAGATGTAAGAAGTATCATTCTGTGATGTGTCATGATATAATGATGGCCCACATTTCTATTAACACCAAGATATAAAGATGGAGCACAGTTCTGATGACAGCATGATATTAGGGTAAATCACAACTCTTATGACGTCACGAGAAAAGGATGGCGCACAATCCTATTGACATCATGATGCAGGGGTGGAACATAACTATTATGACATCAAGATGAAAGGATGGGGTGCAATTCTGACATCGTGATGTAAGGGTGGAGCATAACTCTTATGACGTCATGATGAAAGAAAACAAATGCATATAAGCTTATGGATAAAATAAAAACTTTATAAGAAAAAGTAATGGTGGCATAAAGGAATTAAATCACACTGATGTAACACATCTTAAGTGTTCAATTGTTGAACAGTGTTCACTTTACACGATAAACAGTTTGGTTATATTTTTCTTTTAGACTTGCCAAGCTACGACCACTGTAGGCCGGCGGTGAGATGATTCTCACGTCCTGGACCATACAGGCATGTGGTGCAGGCTGTGGGTTTTTCTATCTAATTGCATGTTTCAAAGAGTTGCAGCCGGCCGTGGCCTGCTCTTCTTGCTCCTGGGGCGCAAGACAAAGTAGATAAAGTAAAATGGGACGCAATACAGGTTAGACAAAGTAGATAAAGTAGAATGGGGCGCAAGACGGGGTAGACAAAGTTGATAAAGTAGAATGCCCATGACATAAATATGGTGAAAAAAGATCTGACTCTTTCTCGGCCAGAAAAACCTTTATAATCAGTGGTGCTCTGTCCCTATAGCCATCAGTCAAACACTTCGGGCACATTCCTAGCTTTGTCCATATAGCCCTCAAATACTTCTGACACATTCCTAGCTTTGTCCTTACAGCCCACAAATACTTCTGACATATTCTAGCCCGGTCCTTACAGCCCTCAAATATTTCTGACACATTCTAGCTCGGTTCTTACAGCCCTCAAGCACTTAGGATACATTCTTAGCTGTCCCTACAGTCATCAGTCAAACACTCCAGACACATTCGTAGCTCTCTTCCTAGAGCCCTCAAACATTTAGGACACATTACTAGCTCTGTCCCTACTGCCCTTAAACACTTCTGACACATTCCTACTTCTGCCCCTAAAGACGTCAGGCAAACATTTTGGACACATTTCTAGCTCTGTCTCTACATCCCTCAGACATTTCGGACACATTCCTAGCTCTGATTGTACAGTCCTTAAACACTTCAGAGACATTCCTAGCTCTGATTGTACAGTCCTTAAACACTTCAGACACATTCTTAGCTCTGATTGTACAGTCCTTAAACACTTCAGAGACATTCCTAGCTCTGATTGTACAGTCCTTAAACACTTCAGAGACATTCCTAGCTCTGTCGCTATAGCCCTTCAAAAACTTCGGACACATTCTTAGCTCAGTTCCTACCGCCCTCAAACATTTAGAACACATTACTAGTTCTGTCCCTACCTCCCTCAAACATTTAGAACACATTACTAGCTCTGTCTCTACCGTCCTCAAACATTTAGAACACATTACTAGCTCTGTCCCTACTGCCCTTAAACACTCTGACACATTCCTACTTCTACTAGTACTACAGACGTCAGTCAGGCAAACACTTCGAACAGTTTCTTAACTCTAGTTTTACACTTCGGACCAATAGCGTAACTGCGAATGATAAAAAAAAATGTAAAATGTCCCCCAGTTTCTACAATCTCTCTCTCTCTCTCTCTCTCTCTCTCTCTCTCTCTCTCTCTCTCTCTCTCTCTCTCTCTCTCTCTCTCTCTCTCTCTCTCTCACAGCTTCACGGAATCAGTTTGCCATGCACCCCTGATCATGTGTATATTTTTCAAATTTCAAGTACTTTTTTTTTTTGAAGGACCACATATTGGGCCCTTCTGTGAAAGGCACCCAAAGACTTCAGGAGCAATAGTTATGCCACTGCTTCGGACACATTTTCTGTTTCCTCTGTTAGAGTAATATTTCACCAAAGTGGCAGTGATATTTCACCTTGGGCAGAGTGATATTTCAACTTGGGCAGAGTAATATTTCACCAAAGTGGCAGTGATATTTCACCAATGGGCAGAATGATATTTCACTAATAAGCCATCAGCTGAGACACAGTATTTGTATACTATTAATCTTGTCGTTCAGAGTGGTGGGAATGCCATTTGAACAGGTAGTACACTGTTAAACAAGCCACAGGAATGATGTTAGTGTTTCGGACCAACGAACAACCATGTGCATCCATTTTGTTCTAGTTTCTATGCACGTGTTTGTCAAGACTCCATTAACAAATGATTTAATATTGTGTTGAAATAATTATTGAATCATGTCACCATATCCAAGACCAAATGCACAGAGGTTGGAAGACTTGTGTATAAGTATATCATGAAGATTTATCGCTAAAATGTTGGAGGAATGGTTGGTTGGTTTTCAGATTTGAAGTAAGAAAAATTAGAAAGTCCTGAATATATTTAGGATGAGAACATTCATGACTACAGAAAATGGGAAAGTTGTGAATAATATACTCAGGATGAGAACATTCATGACTACAGATAATGGGAAAGTTGTGAATAATATATTCAGGATGAGAACATTCATGACTACAGATAATGGGAAAGTTGTGCATGTAGGCAGGATGAGGACATACATGACTACAGATAAAAGAGGATGTCATTTATTTGTAGGCACATGGGTCAGGAAGCTATAATTATAGGTCCTGACATTCGTGCGGGGAAACAAAAGTCGTGTCAGTTCCTGTCTTTGATACATACACATATAGTACTTCTTGCCATTTTCTTTTAAACTTAGACATGCAGCCATTTCTGTTGAAGGAATTAAATTCCGGGTAATTTTGATTTATGTGGATTAAATGGACATCACTGTACTTAATTAAATTATTTTTAACCTGATCTTTTTAAGAGATATGTTTGCCTTATATATTAGTTAAATTTACAGAGATACATCAGTTCTTGTTGTTTTTAAATTACAAGAACTTAATTTATTTTTTTTATTTCATGGATTGTGCTCTAAATTTTAGGCCGCTGATGACTGATATCAAGTTATAAATAAACAAGAACCAGTTTGAGCTGGTTCTTGCATTCGTTTGGTAAAATCTATCCTATTAGAAATACTCGTGGAGATCTGCAGAGTCAATCAACATGCTATGAGTCATTGTACGGATTGTTCCGCTGACACCTATAGGGTTAATGAAGTTAGGAGGATATGCATGTTGGAAAAGCACAACAAAAAGATGAACAAGGTTTGGAAAGAAAACTTAGGTTATTTGAAATGGAGGGGGGGGGGGGATTTAAAAAATGGGGAGAAAATAGTTTTAATGCAAGGAACAGCAAAGGCAGAAGATATGTTGTTTAGTAAGTAGCATATGGACTAGGTCACTAGGAGACCCGATGCTTGCTGTACAAAATAGAGAGACTATGTGTGAATGGGTATGGTGTCTCTGATTGCTAGATTAGTGTGACTAATCTAGTGTGACTAGATTCATATTTTAATAATTATTTCTCCACATTCAATTTCTTCGCTCCTGCAATCATACACTATAGCCACGACAGGGTCTTTGTCATTCGCTGTCTGGGAGTGACTAAGTCAAGCCATGGGGTACGTCACTAATTATCTCCTTCCCCCAAGTGTTACTTGTCCAAGATAACCGGCCTTATCTGAACTATCTCGTCAGTCTAAGAGTCGTTGTCTTCACCCTCACATTACCTCCCAATTCGATGACGGGCCTATCCTAAGAAATGTGTTTTTAGACCGTCTTTGTCGTCGTTATTACGTCATTGGCTGAGCCCCCACCGTCATCTACACATTTACCCCTCTTTAGAAATAACGAGAGTGGATAGGTAAAATTATAACAATTTATTAAAAGAAAAGAAAAGAATAATAATCAAGTTACAGATAGAATAACAATTGAATTACAACACTCAAGGCGAGATTTTAGAGATTCACAGATCTCTCAAAAGTTTATCACACTAAACTTTAAATTAGGAACATTAATCATGAGTTAATTCTCTAGAACAATTACTAGGAGATTATACAATCAAAAAAATGAATAGTTTCAGTATGTTGCCTAGAACAATTACTAGACTTCAAGTAAGAAAAATGTATCTGCATTACAATCATTATAAATGGATTTTAAAGAAAAGAATCAGAATCAGAAATTACAATAATCAAGGAACAATTACAGACATGTGACACAAGCATAAGTATGCATTCACCTGATGTATTTGTGATCACTGTCCTCTGTCATTGGCCTGGCTGGTGTCGACTGGTGAACAATGCTGGCTTCAGATTTAGCACACCTGGAAAAGTCTTTTACTTCACCTTGTGCTGGAATGTTCAAAAAGTTCTTTCTGTCAGGAACTTGTTTACACATACACAGTTCTGGCATTACACTTTGCTAACTAAGTGTCCTAGGTTCCAGTTTAAAATCAAGGAATTCTTACACCACATCAGCTGTTAAGTCCGTTGCACTTAATGCATAAGTCACTCACTAACTCTGTTAGTATGTACGTTTCATCGGCTTCCCCACTTGGCAGAAAACACCTTATTACTCATGAGTTTACGTTCCAATACTCATCTCCCAGATAGTATTCTCAGGTCTGAAAAAACACCTTTCCATCACAGACTGTCCCATCTGTGTCACGCGTAATACCGATGTGGCGTTTCTGTATCTCTCCTTTTCCAAGTAGTTCTGACTCAGCGAAATTTACTGCTTGCCTCCCCTTTTCCATTGTCTTCTTGACCAATGAGGATTGCACACAGCAGACTGTCCGTACTTAAGTGATAAAGCTCTTAGAACAAGGTTAATCAGGGCTAAGGTATCTAAGTCGAAGATAAAGCTGAAGCTCTCAATGTAGATGGACTGAATGACTGGAGATGGAATTCGTAGATAGAACTTTGACTGGTGGAATGTTTGACTTCTGAAACATTTCAGACATGTCCTATTCTGCTTTTTTTATCTGTAGAAAGTCTTACAGGACTGTGAACAATTTCATAGTGAAATTAATTTCGCTCGGTCGCCCTATTTATGCAGTTGGGTTTTCCAACGGGGTTCGAGTACCTTCTTACCCTCGAGCGTAATTTATCCTTTTATCTCCGTCTTTTGTTAAATAGTCAGGGTTGGCTGACTGTGTTCTAAGGGTCGGCATTACAATATGGTTAGTACAAGGAGTAGAGAGAGAGTAGGAGAAAAGATGTTTAATGCAAGAAGTTGAGAAACTAGGAGGCCAGCAGTTGTTGCAAGAAGCAGAAATATTTCGAGATGGTTAATGAAAGGAGTAGATAGCTTAGAAAAATAAACCTTTTTTTTAAAAAATCAAGAATATAGAGGAATATAAGACATTATCAAAGCAGTAAATTTGTATTCTTAGGTTCGTTCCTTGGTTAATGATTGTGTCTCTGCAATAAGCAGTATGGCTGCAATCTTTGATTTATATCAGAATGAGAATAATAATTACTTATTGCCATTGACAGTTAATGTACAATTTATATTTTGCGACATTTGTTTATTCGAGACAGTACTTGAGGTATGCTCTTGACTAAAACTGTATAAGTTTTAAGTTTGCATTTCATTTAATCACATCGCTTTTAGACTGAGAGCTTAGCATATTAGATTTTGTGTAATTTCACTCTTGTAAACTGACCTCCACTAGTTTGTCGTCTTTACATATATTACTGTATCACCAACTTTAGTGTCCTTTTTGGAGAATATATTGGGGGGGGGGGGGGTTACGATTATTTATTTTTATTTCTGTCGTGATATGCAGCTGACCTACAGTGCCATTTTGCATAGTACTTAGTACTTTTCTCGTTTTAGATACCTCCCTCCCTCTCTCTCCCCTTTCCCTCTAAGTCAGTATTTTTTCTGGGTGGACTAGAAACGAAGCTGTTGAGAGTAAATAGAGCATAAAGAAGTTTTCAGACTGAAAAAATAATTACCTAGTAAGGTAGTGTAAAAGACACGAGCTAACACGTAACACAATTCACAAAGACCTTTTATTGCTCCTGTAAACTGGCCGCTTTGGAGCGATATAACTTATTTCTAGTTTTTAAAGGAAAAATAGAAAAGATATGGAAGAGAAAACAACACTAAAAAATCGCTTTGAATATGGAGTCTGCATTACCCGCTGACTGGGATAACCTGAGGTAGTGGTCGGTTTTTGCAATCGACTTCCGGGACGATCCGACCTAGTGGGTGCTCTTTGCAATCGATTTTTTTTTTTTTTTTTTTTGGGGGGGGATATTCTTTGCAATCGACAATCCAACCTATTGGGTGCTCTTTGCAATCGATTTTTTTTTTTTTTTTTTTTGGGGGGGGGGGGATATTCTTTGCAATCGACAATCCAACCTATTGGGTGCTCTTTGCAATCGACTTTGGGACTATCTTAGTGGGTATTCTGTGCAATCGATATTGAGGACAATCGAGCATAGAGAGTGCTCTTTGTAATCGATTTTTAGCCAATTGGATTGTACAACTGTGATTTCATATAAGAGTTTTGCACAGATGAAGACAAATAAAAATAAAATGGGGTAGGGGGAATAATAATTAAATTAATGGATGATTGCATGACTGAAGTGGGTGTTTCAATGAAAATACTGCTAAAAGGAAATATAAATATGTTTTGAATACAAGCGTTTTCGTTTACAACAAAAAGCTGCTGAAAGGAAATATAAATATCTAATTTTTAGTATAAACGTTTTCATTTTCAACAAACAGCAGCTGAAAGGAAATATAAATATATAAATATGTTTTGAATACAAGCGTTTTAGTTTACAGCAAACAGCTGATGAACAGTGACTTTGCTCTCTAAAAGATTTGTCAAGAGTTTATATCAAAGGTTCTTATAAACCTTTTCAGGCTGTCAGCATACCAAGCCCAAATATGTTAGGGATACAAGTAAAAGCAGGTAACAGAATTATAGAGATAAGTCTAATGAAGACTTGAAAACGATTATCTTACAATAGAGAATGTTGTTCATATAGAAGACTTGAAAACAATTATCTTACTGTACAGGGTGTTGTTCATATAGAAGACTTGAAAACAATTGTCTTACTGTACAGGGTGTTGTTCATACAGAAGACTTGAAAACAATTATATTACTGTACAGAGTGTTGTTCATACAGAAGACAATAATGTTCTTATGGAAGACATAAAAACATTTGTCTTACAATAAAGAATGTTATTCATGCAGAAGACATAAAATATATATATATATATATCTTATAATAGAGAATGTTGTTCATATAAAAGAGTCAGCAGCATATTGTTAATTATTGTTTCCACAATTACAAACTCATTCTGGGGAAAATAATGCATCCTCTTATTTCATAACAATTAATTTATTAAGAGATTAATTAATTCTCAGACATTTACATAATTTACATTTCTTAGTCTCTCCCTGACACAAACTCTGCATTTCAAGCTGTTAAATATTCAGGATTTATTATCAAAATCAAATGTGCATGTTTGTTTGATATTTGGGGATTTTTCTTATGTTTACAAATCAATTAAAGTAACCATTGTTTTTGCAGCAAAATCTGCTGACTTTGTTGGATAACAACTATTACATCAACACCAAGCTGATCTTTGTCATGAATTAACTTTGACAATCATGCCATGATTTATCATTTTGTATCCTGAATTGTATAGTAAATTGACTATGTCACTCATAATATACCATCCTGACTTGTATGGTGAATTGACTGTCAGTAACCTCGTGATACACCATCCTGATTTGTATGGTGAATTGACTATGTCAATAAACTCAAGATACACCATCCTGACTTGTATGGTGACTTGACTATGTTAATAAACTCAAGATATACCATCCTGACTTGTACGGTGAATTGACTATGTCAATAAACTCAAGATATACCATCCTGACTCGTATGGTGAATTGACTGTGTCAGTACACTCAAGATATACCATCCTGACTCTCAGTACATTCATGATATACCATCTTGTATTTTGGATGTTATGGTTAATTAATTAAACAATAATACCATGACATACTATCTCACATTTTTAACTTTACTGTAAATTAACTGACAATAACAACACAATTTACTATCTCATATTTTGACTTTCTTAGTAAATTAACTGTTATGATAACCAAATACCATGATTTTGTTCATCTTTATTGTGAATTAACTTTGAAAATAACATTGTTTCTTACTGAATTATACCTGACTTTTTTGTTAAAACATAATTTATCTCTTATATGCTGAGCTTTATGGTGAATTAATTATTTCAATAACAGAATGTTTTACTACATCATTCACTGACTGTGGTGAATTAACTATTGCAATACAGAATGTTTTACTACCTCATTCACTGACCTCTGTGGTGAATTAACTATTTCAATAACAGAATGTTTTATTACCTCATTCACTGACTGTGGTGAATTAACTATTACAATAACAGAATGTTTTACTACCTCATATATTGATATTTATTTTTCTTTTAGAATCAATGTGGCCCCAATATAACTTTAAGTTTAGTTCATTTTGCTTCACACAATTCAGAGCAGAAAGTGAAAGAGTGAATTGTCATTGCATAGTGTGTTAATATGATCTTGAATTGCCAGTACATAGTGTGCTTAATATGACCTTGAATTGCCAGTAAATAGCATATTAACATGACCTTGAATTGCCAGTATGCAGTGTGTTAATTTGATCTTGAATTGTCAGTATATAGTATGCTTAAAATGACCTTGAATTGCCAGTATATAGTGTGCTTAATATGACCTTAAATTGATAGTACATAATGCATTAATATGACCTGGAATTGCCAGTACATAGTGTGCTTAATATGATGCTGGCTTGCCAGTATATAATGTGTTTAATGTGACTTTGTCTTGCCAATATATAGTGTGTTAAAATAAGCTTGAATTTAATATTATAGCACCAAAGAAATGTGTCAATTACTTACCTTATTGTCCATGTGACCTTCAGATGGCTCTTTAATAATGTAATTAACAATACAAAAGTCAGAGCAAAAATAAAGAGTGAATTACCACTTGTATAATTAAATTAACTATGATAAACTGTTATCATCATCATCATCATCATTACCTTCAAGTAGAATTTATAAAGTGCTTAGTTTTAGAAAATCTCTTGATGATAACTTCATATAAAATGCATATAATCTTGGTATAAACTACTTAATATAAGTAAAGTAAAGAAAATAACAAAATGAATCCAGAATATATGTATATTAAATAACTATTCACTAAAATCAATGAATTTACAAATATACATTGTGAACAGACTGATATTTTCTAAAGCTAGATATACATAGAATGAATTTACAACTGTGTGATTTAAACAATATTTTCTTAAGCTAGATATAAATACTATGAATTTACAACTGTTCAGTTTGAACAATTATATTTACTAAAACTAGACATAAAATGAATGACTTTGCAACTGTACAGTTTTATTTACTAAAGCTCACCATAAAAAGAATGAATTTGCAACTATACAGTCATAACAATGATATTTACTAAAGCTAGACATAAATAGAATGAATTTACAACAAACTGACAATATTTTCTAATAGCTAGATATAAATAGAATGAATTTATTTCTGTACAGTTTGAACAGACAGTGATATTTTCTAAAGCTGTAAATAGAATGAATTCACATATATACAGTTTGAGCAGACAGTAATGTTGAAAAATCAGTGTCAGTCTTACCTAAGCAGGTTTTTGTCTCATTTCCTGTATGTTCTGGAAATAACTCTTGTTTGTAATTAATATAAAATGTCAGACCAGAAATAAAATAGTGAGTTACTATTGCTATACCTTAATATGTAGTTATCCAGATTAGCACCATTTCAGATTTATGGTGGTTCTACCTTTGTTTTACCAATCCATTTTAAAATAGTTCTTCTAGTGCTTGTTTTACCAGTCCATTTTAAAATAGTTCTTCTAGTGCTTGTTTTACCAGTCCATTTTAAAATAGTTCTTCTAGTGCTTGTTTTACCAGTCCATTTTAAAATAGTTCTTCTAGTGCTTGTTTTACCAGTCCATTTTAAAATAGTTCCTCTAGTGCTTGTTTTACCAGTCCCAAATATTTGCTACTAATTTATTTAATGGTGGCTTTGTTTTTACTTGTTTATACCATCCAAAACATGTGCTAGTAGTACATTTTATGGTGGTTGTGTGGTTGCTTGTTTTCTGCTCAATTCAACCAGTCTTAAATACATGTACTTGTTGCTACGTGTACAACTGTTGGAATAGCTTGACATTTGCTTGTAAGGAAAATATTGATTGTGTTCTGCTCCTTTCTGTCAGTCTGACAGTACTTTAGTAGCACTTGTTAGTACTACAGTATATATGATAGTACTTTGATAGTACTTGTTAGTACTACAGTATGTTAGTACTTTGATAGTACTTGTTAGTATTACAGTCTGTTAGTACTTTGATAGTACTTGTTAGTACTAAAGTCTGTTAGTACTTTGATAGTACTTGTTAGTACTACAGTCTGACAGTACTTGTTAGTACTAAAGTCTGATAGTACTTTGTTATTACTTGTTA
Source organism: Sinotaia quadrata (assembly GCA_028829895.1). Lineage (NCBI taxonomy): Eukaryota > Metazoa > Mollusca > Gastropoda > Architaenioglossa > Viviparidae > Sinotaia > Sinotaia quadrata. The sequence continues at coordinate 84,917,755 of CM054180.1, forward strand.
GTACTAAAGTCTGTTAGTACTTTGATAGTACTTGTTAGTACTAAAGTCTGTTGGTACTTTGATAGTACTTGTTAGTACATGTACTAGAGTCTGATAGTACTTTGATAGTTCTTTTTAGTACTACATTTGATGGTAACTTTGCTCACATAGAAAATTGTTTTGCTTGCTTCCAGTTGATTGAATTACCTCCTGCCAGTAGACAGCCATCCTTCATTGTGACAGAAGTACTGAGTACAAACAGAGGTACTTTATTCTACGTCTTAGCACCAGCATCATTAACCATTGAAGGTGAGCAGCGAAACGATGACACAGCAGCACAACAGTTTACAGAACCCACCTTTTTGACTGAAGTCAAGAATTTGCAAATTGAAGAGGAGCCACTGCCAGAATATGTGCAGAGCATCAATATTCCAGAGTCGTTTGTTGCTGACATCAAGAAAAAGTATGTCAATACATCTTAAGGTGGGAGTAAAGTAAAAGAGCATGTGTCTCAGATTGGATTATATCATACATGTAAATATTTCTTAGTGTGGGATAGACCTAAATGTTTAAATAGGAGAGCATTGCTTGTTGTCTCCATATGGGAGATATATAACAGATCTGACAGATATATAACAGATCCCTTGTCTGTCATTTGTATTGTTTGAAAGTTCATTGTTGAAAACTCATTTTTGCATTTTTGTTACTGTGTTGATATATTTATGTTTCCTGTTATCATTGAACAAATCAGTTTATTTGTAGTTTTAAGGATTAATAAGTCATTGTTATATATTTTGTGTTTTCTCTGTCTATATGTTTTAAGTCCTTGTATTAACATGATAGCCATATATACTGTGTAGCGAAGTAAATTTGCTTATCCCTATTTCTAGATTTAGTTGTTATATAAATTGTTAAATTGTTAATGTGACCTTGGGCACTCGTTTTGATGGCATTTTTTTGCAAGTGTCAGAGTTGGAGTAAACAACTTGAGCTGAGAATATGCTAGTAAATTGCTGATGCAATCTAATCCAGTTCCAACTGGATGAGTAGTTTTCTATAGTCTCACACTTGTTCCAATGGGGATGGACTGGAAGTTTCTTTGTTCAAGAAATACTCTATTCTAATCATTTTGATTTTGAACAGAACTTGAATCCAATCATAAAGGTGATTGTTAGCTTATGGTAAGTTAACTGATTGATAAAGGAAGAAAGGACTTAGAATATTTTGTACATGTTTGCTATTGATCTATGATTTGAATTGGAGAGTGCTTATTTAAACCATTATTTCTATGTTCATTAACTTGACTATGTTGTACATTCTTCTTGTGAATTTTGATTGATGCTATATTTATTATGCTCTGTGTGTGTTGGGCTAATGAAATTATTACAGAATTTGTAAGTTGAGAATGACTGTAAGAGAGAAAGGAGTTTAGAGATGAAATATGCCTGAAATTTAGTGCTGCCTTAATTTGACTTTTGCAGAGCAAGTCTTTTTGTTTTACTTTTGTCACATCATACTACAGTGACTGCTGTATGTACTAGATTACATTGGTGTGTGGATCACTCAGTAAAACATATTGCTGTAAGTTGATTCCTGTGAATTCCATTTGAATGCCAGTATGGTGGAAATTGTGGCTTGAATTTGGTCTTGAGAATTCATGAATATTATTTTGAATATTCCTCGTGGTGTGTTGAGTTAATGCACATGGAAATTCAAGAACATTCCTTGTGCTTGATAATGCATGTGAAATTCAGGATGATGAGGATGATTCTCTACGGCATGCTTGGAGAACACATTGAAGATTCTGGAACAGTTGTCTAATGTGTCTAGAAGGGACATGTGGACTAGATATGAAAGGCAGTGACTTGTTGCAAATTGCATGACTGTAAAACACATACCAGTGACAGCCACCATCTTTGAACAGTTTATGTGCACTGACTTTAATTATTTCTCTGAAAATCTACTCTCATTTCCATGATGATATCTATGAACTTGATTATGTATTTAGGTTAATTGACTGCTTATGTCTGTGCTAGGATAAACTGAACAATTGTCCTACATTAATTCAGCATGTTGTGAAGTGATGTAAATGTCAACACTCTTTTGATTTTATTCATATGTTGTATATTTGATTGTTGATTTAATAAATTTATTGTTAAGTTTATTGTTACATTTATTGACCTTCTTAAACATATTGATAACCTTATGTTGGAGAAGAAGTGGGTAGATGGGAGCTCACTAAATATAGATTAAAAAATGGATTTCTCTTTTTTAGAAAGATGTTTTCCACCTTAGACACATTCAATAGTGCACTTAGGACATATCAATTTTTCATCAGTAGGATTATCATTTTCTAATCTGTCATTGTTTCTTCAAATTGTAGATTTGTAAATTTATTAGATTTATGTTTCATTTTAGTAAATTATTTGTTATATGTTATTAGTTTGCAGGTAGATCATTTTTTTTAAAAATCCATACATAAAAAATGTATGGATTAAGTAGATGTATAAAGAACTTTGTTTTATGTGTAGCAGACCTGTATTAAGATTAAGCACTTTATTGCATCTCTCTTTATTATTTATTATGATAATATTAGGGATGGATAATGGTGATGTTAATGCTTAAAATCATTTCAGTTTTGATGATGATGCTAGTAATGGTTATGGTAGTGTTAATGATGATGATGCACTGATGATGTTAGCGTTAATAATAATGGTGGTAAATGAAAAGCTCTTACTGCCTATGATAATAATTACTATTTATTACAATGAGATGGTTGTGGTAAAGTTAATGATATGCTGAGAAGGCAAATGATAATACTAGCTGGTATAATAGTGGTGTTACTGGTAATGTTAATGATAATTAAGATGACATTAAGTAGGGATTTCAGTCATCTGTAATAATGTTGATTGGTGATATTAGAGGAGAAAATATTATAGTGGTGGTAATTTGATGGTGGTGGTGAATTTGAGATGATGTTGAGCATGATGATGATAACATATATTTGATTGCTACAAAACAGTTCTAACTGCAATTTTCTTTCACAGAATGCGCTTGAATTTTCTCAATTATTTGGAGGATTGGTGTGAAGAGGCCAAAGAAAGAGCAGAAAGTGTTGTTGTGGCTAAGGTATGCTTAGTTTATATTTCACTAAATGACTGTTTCATGAAGGGTCCTCAGCACAAATGTTATGACAACAAGTTCTTGGTACATTGCACTCTAAGTACTGAATATCTGATTCCTGCATAGAATCAAAATTAAATGAAAGTATGGTTGTAGAGTTCTAGGGTTGCCTACCTTAGATTTTCTTTGTTAAAGTGGAAAAAAAGGAGATGAATACCAACCAGAACTTATATTTTTCATCAGCCACTTTTCTCTGAAAGAAGAAAGTCAATTTAAATATTGTATACTTCAAAATTAAAGTCATTAATTGAAATTTTAAAGAGGCATGTATTTCTTTATGTGCATGTGTGTGTGTGTGTGTGTGTGTGTGAGTGTGTGTGTGTGTGTGTGTGGGTGTGGGTGTGTGTGTGTGGGTGTGTATACATATGCACTTTTGCGTCTGCATGTGTGCTTGCATTTATTTACATGTTTGAGGAAGCCTGTGTTACAGTAATGTTGACCAAAAACTAGTTTAATTAAAACAGGATTATTAACTTTAATTAAAACAGGATAATTAATTTTAATTAGTGTTTATTCTTAAAATAATTTGGAACTACTCAAACAACTTTATAGACCAGTGAATTTGTGTTGACAGTTCTTAATTACAGTAAGGACAGTTTCAAATTGTATGATGCTTTTTTTTAAAAGTTGGAATGCTGCTATATATTTTCTTGGAGAAATGAACAAGGTGTCTACAACACTGTTATTTAAACATTAAGCATACAAGAATGAAATAAGCAAATTAGAGGGTGTTAACAGGTTAACAAATCTTCACCCTCTCAGATTATTATTCCATTTCACATTCATTTACTTAAAGAGTACCATTTAATTGAAAATATTTAAAGTATTTACCACCATAAAATTATATATGAGAATGAGATAGTTAACGTGGTGTATTGGTGACTCATTTAATATCTTCTTATCATACTAAAGAAATGAAGGACTGGAAATGTTACTGGTCATATGTAGGACTGTAATGCTAGTTGAACACAAAGGCAAGCAGTTTGTTTAAAAAATCTTTTCAAGCAGCAACGCTAGATGAACATATGGGCTTAGGAGTTAATCAGCCAATATAGAGTGTAGTGTTTTTTACAACTCCTGTCACATACCTTTAAAACAGTCTGTATTCCTAAAAAGTATTATGTGGCCCCTTAAAAAAATCTATATTCCTGAAATGTATTATTGGTCCTTTAGAAAGTCTGTATTACTGAAAAGTATTATGTGGCCCTTTAAAAAAGTCTGTATTCCTGAAAAGTATTATGTGGCCCTTTAGAAAGTCTGTATTCCTGAAAAGTATTATATGGCCCTTTAAAAAAAAACGTCTATATTCCTGAAAAGTATTATGTGGCCCTTTAAAAAAGTCTGTATTCCTGAAAAGTACTCTGTGGCCCTTTTGGAATGAATGGCAAGTAAAATCACTGAACAAATCCAGTGTTCTTGCAAATTTTTTGTAATCTTATTTCAATGTCAAGAGTTGAACAAAGCCACGTTTGTGTAATCTTGTTTCAGTGTGAAGAGTTGAACAAAACCAAGTTTGTATAATCTTGTTTCAGTGTGAAGAGTTGAACAAAGCCAAGTTTGTGTAATCTTGTTTCAGTGTGAAGAGTTGAACAGTGAGCTAGATCTCCGTCTCCATTTACACCAACCACGTTCCCGACGTACAGAGCTGGATGTTCACAATGTCCGTGCTGGTAAGATTGATTATGATGGTATCAGTTGTGGCACACCTGATAATTTGACTAGTTTATCGATTTTTGTATTTGTTATCCAAAATTTTAAATCTGAAAACTATGTGTTTATAGGTATAAAATATATTTCTGTATGCTACATGCATATTTCATATACTGAAATGTATTGTTATGTATGCTTAATATATTTCTGTATATACTAAAATATATTTCTCTTTGTACTAAATATAGTTTTGTATACATAAAACATATTTCTCTATACTAAATATATTTCTATGTACACTAAAATATATTTCTCTCTGCAATGAATATATTTTGTGTGCAGTGTTAGATACATCCTAAAAACTAAAATAAACTTTACACTATTTTTCCCCCACAGATTGCTAAAAATGGTGATCTTACTTAATAATAAAAGGTTGTTCTTGTTTTGGTTTAATGGATTTCTAGAATACATAATGATTATTATATATACACAGCAAGTATGTCAGTATTAAGTGTATATAATATTGTTTTATTAAGCATAAAACATATGGTGCAAGTTTTGTTTCTAAAAGTAATTTTATTTGCAATTTAACACAATTCAAACAATGTATTGATAAGGTCACTATAATTTCTTTGCTTTTGTTTGGTGATAGATTATGTGGAATTCAGTCAATGATGGAAGAATAGGTATTTTGTGTATGTGTGTGTGTGGGGTGGGTGGGTGGTAGGACAGGTGGATTTCATTCCATGGTAAGAGACTATTTATGTTCTTTGGTGCTAGAACATGTGGATTTCATTCAGTGATGGGAGACTAGGTATGTTCTTTGGTGCTAGAACAGGTGGATTTCATTCAGTGATGGGAGACTAGGTATGTTCATTGGTGCTAGAACAGGTGGATTTCATTCAGTGATGGGAGACTAGGTATGTTCATTGGTGATCAGACAGACAGATTTCATTCAGTGATTTCAGTATTTTCTTTTGTGATAGGAAAGGTGCATTTCATTCATTGATGGAAGAATAGATTTTTTTTTCTTTTATGATAGGAGACGTGGATTTCATTCCATGGTGAGAGATTGGGTATGTTCTTTGGTGATGGGATGGTTGGGCTTCAGTTTATTAGAGGGGAAGAACTGTGATTGTTGTGGATAGGTTATGCGAATTTGATATATACTAACTATATATACACTAAACTTTGATTGTGGCAGTTAGAGTGGTAGATCCAGTGATTTTAAAATCCACATTCTAATGAGTCCTTTGTTTTACCATGATGTCCACATTGTAATGAGTCCTTTGTTTTACCATGAAGTCCACATTCTAATGAGTCCTTTGTTTCACCATGAAGTCCACATTCCAATGAGTCCTTTGTTTTACCATGAAGTCCACATTCTAATGAGTCCTTTGTTTTACTATGATGTCCACATTCTAATGGGTCCTTTGTTTTACTATGATGTCCACATTCTAATGGGTCATTTGTTTTACTATGATGTCCACATTCTAATGGGTCATTTGTTTTACTATGATGTCCACATTCTAATGGGTCATTTGTTTTACCATGATGTCCACATTCTAATGAGTCATTTGTTTCACTATGAAGCGGAACTTGTGATGCATTCTGAACGTGTAGTCAGACACTGCAAGGGAATCAATCAATCGCTGACAGAGCTGCAATCACGTTTTGAAGCCATTGCATCAAGACACACCAAGCTTTCCCAAAAATTTAGAAAAGACATTGAAAATTTGGAAGCCATCTTCATAAATGCCACCAAGTCTTCACGGTAACTAGACATTTAATCAATAACAAGTCGTCTTGTGAGTTAGAAATTTAATTTAGTGTCTTTGCTATAATTTGATATTTAATTACTACCATGCTTTCATAGTAATTAGAAATGTAATCACTGCCAAAACTTCTCAATAATTAAATATTCATATGCCAATGAGTCTTCACAATAATTAGATATTTAATCATTATCATGTTTTCACAGTGATTTTAATCATTATCATATTTTCATATTAATTAAATAGTAAATCTCTGCTCTGTTTTCACACTAATTAGACATTTAATCATTAACAAGTCTTTGCTGTAATTAAACATTTAATCATTGACAAGTCTTCATATCTTAAGAATCATTATCTTTGTATCTTGCGCGTGTGTGTGTGTGTGTGTGTGTGTGTGTGTGTGTGTGTATTACCTCCCTTGCAGTTTGGTGAAACTGCAAAACCAAGTTGGTGTGGAGCTGGAAAAATTCATGACTGTAATCAGAACATCTTTGCGCCAGTTTCGTCAGCACCTGGATGAAACACTGCAGATGCTGAGAGAATCCAATGCTAGGTTCATCAAATCTTTCAAGTAGGTAACCATAGGGGATGAGCCTGACTTCAGGATGAAAGCAAACATTATATATAAAACCAAGAGAAAGTGACAGTCACTTTCTTTTACATTAATTTTTGTAAAAGGTTTATTTCAGTCCAAGTAGTTTTGACAGTTGAGCTTCTTACTGATACATTCATGTGACTCTTGATGTCCTGAATTGTTGCAGGCTGTTCTCCGATGGTGGGAACTTTTGTCCAGAGGAGATTGAGGTGCACCGCAAGCACTTGGAGTTTATGTCCAAGAAAATTGACAAATCAGAAGGTTCCATAATGTCTGATTTAGAAGGAATGGAGTCCAAGATACTGGATGCAGCGACTAAGGTTGCCAAGGAGTTTGAGGATCGGTAAGTGTGTCAGACACCAGAATGGATCTTGATAAATAGACAAGTTAGCTTACAGTTCTGAAACCATGATAAAGTTTAACAGTGTCATGCCATAGTGTCATATTTTGGTGGAGATGTTGATGGTGGGGGAAGGTATCTGTAATGATGGCAGTGATGAAGAAGTGATGTTTTTTCTTGAGTTAATACATTAGTGTAATTGTAATATGAATGGATGGACAGATGGAGAGACAGACAGACAGATGCAGTATTGATGATTGATTGTTTCTTCAGACAGATGCAATGTTGAAGATTGATTGTTTCTTGAGCAAATGTATTAATGTGTCTGTATTACAAATTTATCAAAATTAATCCAGCTACACTTTCTTCAAGCACCTTATTTAAAGTTGTTTTCTTGAAACAGAGCCATTGTCCTGTATAAATCAACCTGGTAGTTTATTGTTAAATAAACACACTATTTTGTTGTTTTTAAGTACAGAATTAATAATAAAAAAGACAGCTATAGAGAAATAGAAAGTGTTTATTTTAAGGAAATTATTTAAATTATCTCTTTTGTGAACTGAAATACACCAGACCTTAATCTTGCCTAAAGGGAAGATGTGGTTGGCCACCCATACATAATATTGCCAAGAATGGAGCATGATATAGGACCTACAGCAGCCAAGTAGTTAAATGAACAATAGACACCATTAATGTTTTATGATGTTGTCTAGAACTTGGTTACTTTACCTGCATGAAAATGTTTGACAGAAGCTTGTCTTTTACCTCTCCAAAAATGTTGTGCAGCAGAGATGGGAAGGGGTTCAGGATGCAATATAGTAAGGTGGTGAGAATTTCCAAGTTTGCCAAAGAAGATAACCATCCTAAAAATGTTTAATGCAGGCTGAATTTACCCGAGTTCATTAAGACCATTGTGAGAGTTTCATGAATTTTCAGTAAGGAAACCATGAAGAGCAATTTATCATGAAGGAAATTATTCCATGTAAAGTTAAAGTTTGTGGAAGAGTGGAAACATTTGGCAGTTTCCCCATTTGCCATACTGGAATACAAAAAATAGAAGTTTGGCATTCATATATAAATCACTGAAAGTAATCTTGACTTTTTGATGGACAATTTCAGACTTAATCATTTCAGTTAAATCTGTATATTCACTATTTGAACACTTTCCATAGTTAGAAGTCTAGTGAGATCTCCCTGTCAGCTATACTGGCATAAAATAAAAACAATTTAAGTCTAGTTTATATTATATTTCTAAAACTAATGTATTGGCTTTATAAAAGTGAATTTTAAGCTTTAAAACATTTATACCATTTCACTTATTTCTTTTTACTTTTTATGGACATGAGCAGAAGTACACGTATAAGTCATATACAATTCCAAGCTATACTAGCATCATCCTTAACACTTGGTGCTGAGAACAGGATGGCATTTTTAACAATCTTTCACCATACTCCCAGTCATCCCTCATCCTTTACACTTATATTTAGCAAAATGTCATTACCACACAAAAGTAATTGTGACCCCCTTTGTTGAAGGCTTGTAATGTAATGGAGTCATTTTTAAGTATTCTAGAGAATGTTTTATGAAGGAGTGTTGCTAACTGAGGATAAAGTGACAGATATTCTGGTCTAGAATGGTCAGTCTTTTAGCAAAGGTCAGCAAATGGTTTATAGCATTAAACCAGTATCAGGCTCAGAACTAAGTAAACCATTAGGTCAAACTCAGGTATAGAAAATGTTGTAAATATCTACTATAAAACAGGAACAGTCTCACTTTAAGTGGCCTGTCCTGTTTTCTGTGAACTGTTAGTCTGCTATGCAATTTAATCATTTAGTACAAATATACACAGTTCAGAGAAGCTTTAATGAAGTCACACTTCTGTATAATTTTAATAATGTCACAGCTGAGGGAAGCGTTAATGAAGTCACAGTTCAGAGAAGCTTTAATAATGTCACAGCTCAAAGAAGCTTTAATGATGTCACACTTCAGAGAAGCTTTAATGAAGTCACTTCAGAGTAGGTTTAATAATGTCACAGCTAAGAGAAGTTTTAATGAAGTCACAGTTCAGAGAACCTTTAATGATGTCACTCATCATAGCAGATAATATGTCTATGATTGTTGGCATATTAGGAACAGTAATGTTACTTCTTTCCACCCACCCATCATAAATTTGCCACAGCCTCCTCCAACGCCTATGTCAACATTCATATTCTTTAAATTCTTTTCTTGTTCTCATGGGTACAAAATACACACAATTGACCCACTAGTCATAGAGAAATCAAATTGCTGTTTGGCCATTGTCCAAGTTTTCTTAAAGGTGTTCTCTTTTTTAAATTGTTGTTGTTATTTACTTAGGTTTAAGGGTCATATGTTTGACCTGCTTTTCATGGAAAAAGTGGCTCGGTGGTTAACCAACACCCAAGTGAAAATTAAGGCTGAGGTTGCAGCAAGTAACTCTCAAGCACAAAAGTTGGCACAATACTTACTGGACCTTGAGCGGCGAATTGATGCATGTAAGAAACCGAATTTGGACAAAGAGGTGGGTGCTTGTAAAAGTGTATCATTCAGTGCAAAATCTTTCTAATCAGATTAAATGTTGATTGAGGTTTAGCATCTGTAAGTAACAATTTTAATGTCATTCAGTAGTTCTATGTAGTTTCATGAAAGAAAGATTCAAATAAGTAAATAAATACATGCAATATAAGAAGACATTTTATTTACCATTCAGTTTTTTAAATCTTTAATATTTGTGCTGTAATTATGATTATTCCTGTAATTCTTTATTTTACCATTTGCTCCACCAAAACATTCAACCCATGAAAGTTATATCAGAGGAAACTGATAGATATTCTTTAGAA